>JAEUYN010000555.1:0-39009 GCA_018257835.1 Euura lappo
TTTTCGAATGGCTGTAAAAACTCGTGAAACGCAAAGATAAATCGAAAGAACGACCATTTAAAAAAATTCGATAACAAATATTGGTGGTTAAAAGCAGAAGGTCATGAGCGCCATTATTTTGATTTTTTTATTTTTCATGATTTTTTCGAATGGCTGTAAAAACTCGTGAAACGCAAAGATAAATCGAAAGACCGACCATTTAAAAAAATTCGATAAAAAATATTGGTAGTTAAAAGCAGAAGGTCGTGAGCGCCATTATGATTTTTTCGAATGGCTGTAAAAACTCGTGAAACGCAAAGATAAATCGAAAGAACGACCATTTAAAAAAAATCGATAAAAAATATTGGTAGTTAAAAGCAGAAGGTCGTGAGCGCCATTACTTTTATTTGTTTATTTTTCACGATTTTTTCAAATCGCTGTAAAAACTCGTGAAACGCAAAGATAAATCGGAATAACGACCGTTTCGAGAATTTATAAAAAAAAATACTATGATAAAAGCAGAAGGTCGTAAGCACCATTTTTATTTTTATTTTCATTTTTCATGATTTTTTCGAATAGCTGTAAAAACTCGTGAAACGCAAAGATAAATCGGAATAACGACCATTTAAAAAAAATCGATAAAAAATATTGGTAGTTAAAAGCAGAAAGTCGTGAGCGCCATTATTTTGATTTTTTTATTTTCCATGATTTTTTCAAATCGCTGTAAATACTCGTAAAACGCGAAGATAAATTGAAAGAACGACCATTTAGAAAAATTCGATAAAAAATATTCGTAGTTAAAAGCAGAAGGTCGTAAGCGCCATTTTGATATTTTTTCAATTTTTCATAGACTTTCGAAATAGCTGTAAAAATTCGTAAAACGCGAAGATAAATCGAAAGAACGACCATTGAAAAAAAATCGATCAAAAATATTGGTAGATAAAAGCAGAAGGTCGTGAGCGCCATTATTTTTATTTGTTTATTTTTCACGATTTTTTCAAATGGCTGTAAAAACTCGTGAAACGCAAAGATAAATCGGAAGAACGACCGTTTCGAAAATTTGTGAAAAAAAATACTAAGATAAAAGCAGCAGGTCGTAAGCGCCCTTTTTATTTTTATTTTCATTTTTCATGATGATTTCAAGCTGTAAATACTCGTAAAACGCGAAGATAAATCGGAAGAACGACCATTTAGAAAAAATCGATAAAAAATATTGGTAGTTAAAAGCAGAAGGTCGTGAGCACATTATTTTGATTTGTTTATTTTTCACGATTTTTTCAAATGGCTGTAAAAACTCGTGAAACGCAAAGATAAATCGGAAGAACGACCGTTTCGAAAATTTATGAAAAAAATACTGAGATGAAAGCAGAAGGTCGTAAGCGCCATTTTTATTTTTATTTTCATTTTTCACGATTTTTTCGAATAGCTGTGAAAACTCTTGAAACGCAAAGATAAATCGGAAGAGCGACCATTTACAAAAAATCGATAAAAAATTTTGGTAGTTAAAAGCAAAAGGTCGTGAGAGCCATCATTTTGAGTTTCTTATTTTTCATGATTTTTTCAAATGACTGTAAAAACTCGTAAAACGCCAAGAAAAATCGAAAGACCGACCATTTAAAAAAATTCGATAAAATATTGGTAGTTAAAGCAGAAGGTCGTGAGCGCCATTATGATTTTTCAAATGGCTGTAAAAACTCGTGAAACGCAAAGATAAATCGAAAGAACGACCATTTCAAAAAATTCGATAACAAATATTGGTGGTTAAAAGCAGAAGGTCATGAGCGCCATTATTTTGATTTTTTTATTTTTCATGATTTTTTCGAATGGCTGTAAAAACTCGTGAAACGCAAAGATAAATCGAAAGACCGACCATTTAAAAAAATTCGATAAAAAATATTGGTAGTTAAAAGCAGAAGGTCCTGAGCGCCATGATTTTTTCGAATGGCTGTAAAAACTCGTGAAACGCAAAGATAAATCGAAAGAACGACCATTTAAAAAAATTCGATAACAAATATTGGTGGTTAAAAGCAGAAGGTCATGAGCGCCATTATTTTGATTTTTTTATTTTTCATGATTTTTTCGAATGGCTGTAAAAACTCGTGAAATGCAAAGATAAATCGAAAGACCGACCATTTAAAAAAATTCGATAAAAAATATTGGTAGTTAAAAGCAGAAGGTCGTGAGCGCCATTATGATTTTTTCGAATGGCTGTAAAAACTCGTGAAACGCAAAGATAAATCGAAAGAACGACCATTTATAAAAATTCGATAACAAATATTGGTGGTTAAAAGCAGAAGGTCATGAGCGCCATTATTTTGATTTTTTTATTTTTCATGATTTTTTCGAATGGCTGTAAAAACTCGTGAAATGCAAAGATAAATCGAAAGACCGACCATTTAAAAAAATTCGATAAAAAATATTGGTAGTTAAAAGCAGAAGGTCGTGAGCGCCATTATGATTTTTTCGAATGGCTGTAAAAACTCGTGAAACGCAAAGATAAATCGAAAGAACGACCATTTAAAAAAAATCGATAAAAAATATTGGTAGTTAAAAGCAGAAGGTCGTGAGCGCCATTACTTTTATTTGTTTATTTTTCACGATTTTTTCAAATCGCTGTAAAAACTCGTGAAACGCAAAGATAAATCGGAATAACGACCGTTTCGAAAATTTATTAAAAAAAATACTATGATAAAAGCAGAAGGTCGTAAGCACCATTTCTATTTTTATTTTCATTTTTCATGATTTTTTCGAATAGCTGTAAAAACTCGTGAAACTCAAAGATAAATCGGAATAACGACCATTTAAAAAAAATCGATAAAAAATATTGGTAGTTAAAAGCAGAAGTTCGTGAGCGCCATTATTTTGATTTTTTTGTTTTCCATGATTTTTTCAAATCGCTGTAAATACTCGTAAAACGCGAAGATAAATTTAAAGAACGACCATTTAGAAAAATTCGATAAAAAATATTGGTAGTTAAAAGCAGAAGGTTGTAAGCGCCATTTTGATATTTTTCGATGGCTGTAAAACTCGTGGAAACGCAAAGATAAATCGAAAGAACGACCATTCCAAAATTCGATAACAAATATTGGTGGTTAAAAGCAGAAGGTCATGAGCGCCATTATTTTGATTTTTATTTTCATGATTTTCGAATGGCTGTAAAAACTCGTGAAACGCAAAAGATAAATCGAAAGACCGACCATTTAAAAAATTCGATAAAAAATATTGGTAGTTAAAAGCAGAGGTCGTGAGCGCCATTGTGATTTTTTCGAATAGCTGTGAAAACTCGTGAAACGCAAAGATAAATCGGAAGAGCGACCATTTACAAAAAATCGATAAAAAATTTTGGTAGTTAAAAGCAAAAGGTCGTGAGAGCCATTATTTTGAGTTTCTTATTTTTCATGATTTTTTCAAATGGCTGTAAAAACTCGTGAAACGCAAAGATAAATCGGAAGAACGACCATTTAAAAAAAATCGATAAAAAATATTGATAGTTAAAAGCAGAAGGTCGTGAGCGCCATTATGATTTTTTTCGAATGGCTGTAAAAACTCGTGAAACGCAAAGATAAATCAGAGAACGACCATTTAAAAAATTCGATAACAAATATTGGTGGTTAAAAGCAGAAGGTCATGAGCGCCATTATTTTGAGGGATTTTTTTATTTTTTCATGATTTTCAGATAACAACAAAAACTCGTGAAACGCAAAGATAAATCAGACCGACCATTTAAAAATTCGATAAAAAATATTGGTAGTTAAAAGCAGAGGTCGTGAGCGCCATTGTAGTTTTTCCGAATGGCTGTAAAAACTCATTGAAACACAGATAAATCGGAAGAACGACCATTTAGAAAAAATCGGTAAAAAATATTGGTAGTTAAAAGCAGAAGGTCGTGAGCGCCATTACTTTTATTTGTTTATTTTTCACGATTTTTCAAATGGCTGTAAAAACTCGTGAAACGCAAAGATAAATCGGAATAACGACCGTTTCGAGAATTTATAAAAAAAAATACTATGATAAAAGCAGAAGGTCGTAAGCACCATTTTTATTTTTATTTTCATTTTTCATGATTTTTTCGAATAGCTGTAAAAACTCGTGAAACGCAAAGATAAATCGGAATAACGACCATTTAAAAAAAATCGATAAAAAATATTGGTAGTTAAAAGCAGAAGGTCGTGAGCGCCATTATTATTTTTTTTTATTTTCCATGATTTTTTCAAATAAATGTAAAAACTCATGAAACGCAAAGATAAATTGAAAGAACGACCATTTAAAAAAATTCGATAAAAAATATTGGTAGTTAAAAGCAGAAGGTCGTGAGCGCCATTATGATTTTTTCGAATGGCTGTAAAAACTCGTGAAACGCAAAGATAAATCGAAAGAACGACCATTTATAAAAATTCGATAACAAATATTGGTGGTTAAAAGCAGAAGGTCATGAGCGCCATTATTTTGATTTTTTTATTTTTCATGATTTTTTCGAATGGCTGTAAAAACTCGTTAAACGCAAAGATAAATCGAAAGACCGACCATTTAAAAAAATTCGATAAAAAATATTGGTAGTTAAAAGCAGAGGTCGTGAGCGCCATTATGATTTTTTTAATAGCTGTAAAAACTCGTAAAACGCAAAAATAAATTGAAAGAACGACCATTTAAAAAATTCGATAAAAAATATTGGTAGTTAAAAGCAGAAGGTCGTGAGCGCCATTTTGATTTTTTTTATTTCGCACGATTTTTTTAATAGCTGTAAAAACTCGTAAAACGCAAAGATAAATTGAAAGAACGACCATTTAAAAAATTCGATAAAAAATATTGGTAGTTAAAAGATAAAGGCCGGAAGCGGCATTTTGATTTTTTTTATTTTTCACGATTTTTTTAATAGCTGTAAAAACTCGTAAAACGAAAGATAAATTGAAACAACGACCATTTAAAAAATTCGATAAAAAATATTGGTAGTTAAAAGCAGAAGGTCGTGAGCGCCATTTTGATTTTTTTTATTTCTCACGATTTTTTTAATAGCTGTAAAAACTCGTAAAACGAAAGATAAATTGAAAGAACGACCATTTAAAAAATTCGATAAAAAATATTGGTAGTTAAAAGCAGAAGGTCGTGAGCGCCATTTGGATTTTTTTATTTCTCACGATTTTTTCAAATAGCTGTAAAAACTCGTAAAACGCAAAGATAAATTGAAAGAACGACCATTTGAAAAAAATTCGATAAAAAATATTGGTAGTTAAAAGCAGAAGGTCGTGAGCGCCATTTGGATTTTTTTATTTCTCACGATTTTATCAAATAGCTGTAAAAACTCGTAAAACGCAAAGATAAATTGAAAGAACGACCATTTGAAAAAAATTCGATAAAAAATATTGGTAGTTAAAAGCAGAAGGTCGTGAGCGCCATTTGCATTTTTTTATTTCTCACGATTTTTTCAAATAGCTGTAAAAGCTCGTAAAACGCAACGATAAATCGGAAATACTACCATTTAAAAAAATTCGTTAAGGAATATTGGTAGTTAAAAGCAGAAGGTCGTGAGCGCCATTTGGATTTTTTTATTTCTCACGATTTTTTCAAATAGCTGTAAAATCTCGTAAAACGCAAAGATAAATTGAAAGAACGACGATTAAAAAAAATTCGATAAAAAATATTGGTAGTTAAAAGCAGAAGGTCGTGAGCGCCATTTGGATTTTTTTATTTCTCACGATTTTTTCAAATAGCTGTAAAAACTCGTAAAACGCAAAGATAAATTGAAAGAACGACCATTTGAAAAAATTCGATCGAAAATATTGGTAGTTAAAAGCAGAAGGTCGTGAGCGCCATTTAGATTTTTTTATTTCTCACGATTTTTTTTATATAGCTGTAAAAACTCGTAGAACGCATAGATAAATTGAAAGAACGACCATTTGAAAAAATTCGATAAAAAATATTGGTAGTTAAAAGCAGAAGGTCGTGAGCGCCATTTGGATTTTTTTATTTCTCACGATTTTTTCAAATAGCTGTAAAAACTCGTAAAACGCAAGGATAAATCGGAAATACGACCATTTAAAAAAATTCGATAAGAAATATTGGTAGTTAAAAGCAGAAGGTCGTGAGCGCCATTTGGATTTTTTTATTTCTCACGATTTTTTCAAATAGCTGTAAAAACTCGTAAAACGCAAGGATAAATCGGAAATACCACCATTTAAAAAAATTCGATAAGAAATATTGGTAGTTAAAAGCAGAAGGTCGTGAGCGCCATTTGGATTTTTTTATTTCTCACGATTTTTTCAAATAGCTGTAAAAACTCGTAAAACGCAAAGATAAAGATAATAAATTGAAAGAACGACCATTTGAAAAAAATTCGATAAGAAATATTGGTAGTTGAAAGCAGAAGGTCGTGAGCGCCATTTGGATTTTTTTATTTCTCACGATTTTATCAAATAGCTGTAAAAACTCGTAAAACGCAAAGATAAATTGAAAGAACGACCATTTGAAAAAAATTCGATAAAAAATATTGGTAGTTAAAAGCAGAAGGTCGTGAGCGCCATTTGCATTTTTTTATTTCTCACGATTTTTTCAAATAGCTGTAAAAGCTCGTAAAACGCAAGGATAAATCGGAAATACTACCATTTAAAAAAATTCGTTAAGGAATATTGGTAGTTAAAAGCAGAAGGTCGTGAGCGCCATTTGGATTTTTTTATTTCTCACGATTTTCTTGATATAGCTGTAAAAACTCGTGAAACGCAAAGATAAATTGAAAGAACGAACATTTAAAAAAATTCGATAAAAAATATTGGTAGTTAAAAGCAGAAGGTCGTAAGCGCCATTTTGATTTTTTTATTTCTCACGATTTTTTCAAATAGCTGTAAAAACTCGTAAAACGCAAAGATAAATTGAAAGAAGGACCATTTGAAAAAAATTCGATAAAAAATATTGGTAGTTAAAAGCAGAAGGTCGTGAGCGCCATTTGGATTTTTTTATTTCTCACGATTTTTTCAAATAGCTGTAAAAACTCGTAAAACGCAAAGATAAAGATAATAAATTGAAAGAACGACCATTTGAAAAAAATTCGATAAGAAATATTGGTAGTTGAAAGCAGAAGGTCGTGAGCGCCATTTGGATTTTTTTATTTCTCACGATTTTTTCAAATAGCTGTAAAAACTCGTAAAACGCAAAGATAAATTGAAAGAACGACCATTTGAAAAAAATTCGATAAAAAATATTGGTAGTTAAAAGCAGAAGGTCGTGAGCGCCATTTGGATTTTTTATTTCTCACGATTTTTTCAAATAGCTGTAAAAACTCGTAAAGCGCAAGGATAAATCGGAAATATAACCATTTAAAAAAATTCGATAAGAAATATTGGTAGTTAAAAGCAGAAGGTCGTGAGCGCCATTTGGATTTTTTTATTTCTCACGATTTTTTCAAATAGCTGTAAAAACTCGTAAAACGCAAAGATAAAGATAATAAATTGAAAGAACGACCATTTGAAAAAAATTCGATAAAAAATATTGGTAGTTAAAAGCAGAAGGTCGTAAGCGTCATTTGGATTTTTTTATTTCTCACGATTTTTTCAAATAGCTGTAAAAACTCGTAAAACGCAAAGATAAAGATAATAAATTGAAAGAACGACCATTTGAAAAAAATTCGATAAAAAATATTGGTAGTTAAAAGCAGAAGGTCGTGAGCGCCATTTGGATTTTTTTATTTCTCACGATTTTTTCAAGTAGCTGTCAAAACTCGTAAAACACAAAGATAAATTGAAAGAACGACCATGTAAAAAAAAATTCGATAAAAAATATTAGTAGTTAAAAGCAGAAGGTCGTGAGCGCTATTTTTAGTTTTTTATTTTTCATGATTTTTTCAAATAGCTGTAAAAACTCGTATTGGTCCAAGTTTTTCAAGATGCATCAATTGTTACTGTAATTTTTTTTTTTACTTCCTTTTCCCTTGAGGAAGTACTTAATATTATCCCACCCATACCGCAAAAAAGTACTGTGATCTCAGTGCTTAGTACACAGGATCCGAGTACTTAGTACACAAATTGCAATACTTAGTACACGAAGCAGCAGTACTTCGTATACTGAGTTCTAGTACTTCGTGTATTCAGTACTAATACTTCCTGTACTGAGTACTGGAACTTTCTTTGGTAGCTATTATTTACTTCCTATGGACTATAATAAGTGCAGCTGTAATCTATTAAACCGCACTGTATTGAATTCAGTACTGCAGACGAAGATTTGTAATACCATCATACCTACACAGTTGAAAATAATAATTCTTTAGCTGTTAAAAAAACTTTCGGTCACCCTTTTTCCTGTTGAGAATAACAAGGTCGTATTGTTGTTCAGAACCCGCTTCTGTTAGAGGCTCCATTCCTGTTTAATTTTGGAAGTCGAATAACATTTCATACCAAACCCGAGTCGAAATTTTCAACCTCCTTCAAACCTCACCAGAACCTCCAAGATGTTCAAATTTTGGGAGTACGGAGGTTCAAGGGAGGGTACGATATATTCGCGGCGCTTTAATGTTATACTCCACTTGAACCTCCAAAAGTGGCAGAAACTAGACATTTTGATTCAAAGGAGGTTATGTAGGGTACCCGAGACCCTCCTTTCGATCCAGTTGAGCCTATTTCAACGCTAACGCACACCCTGCAGACCCTCCTTTGGGCCTATTTCAGGGCCTACAGACCCTGTTCTAGGCCTATTCTATCTATCCTCTACGTACGTCACAGAAATCATCTCCGTCGATATGGGGCATAATGTTATGATCCAAAAAGCGAATAAATATTCAACTAAACATTATTTATCGAAAATTCGAACCAAAAATAGCTCGACCTTACTGGAAAATAGGGAATTTTTCAAAATTATTATGATTGAATTTGAAATATGGGACGACATCAATATTAACAAAAATAATTTGCTTGAAAATTTGATAAGGATTCAGAAACAATTTATCAAATTTTCAGTTTTTTGAAATTACAACAATACTATTGTAATAGACAAGCTCAATGCAACCACCTATAGTAAGAGGTACAGCTGGGGTTACGTCTGCACCGAGCCGTGGTTCTTGTTATATGCCGGTGGCGTTATACTTGCGGGAACGAAACGGAAGCCTGCGCGGCTATGCGGACGCACTTTGAACTACGAACACAGGCCAAAACTTGGAATCAAGTAGGTTGAAACTCACTTTCAGACCCTACGCAACCTCCTTTTCATACCGAGTCTTCAATCCAAAGTGTCCTCGGCATGCTTGGGATCCAAAGGAGGCTATGTAGGGTCAAGGAACGAGAGTTTTGATGCAGAGGAGGTTATGTAGGCTACGTAGGTTCATAGTCGCTAGACATCTGCGATTAAAAGTTAAGAGGGCTAGCGGAGGCTGAAGTGAAGTGAAAGGAGGTTTACCGATAGCACTGAAATCTGCAAATAGGGCTTAGTAGATTCAACGGAGGGTAGCGGCTAGTGCGAAACAAAAGAAATAGGTTCTGCATGGGGGATTCAAACGAGGCCTAAAATTTCGACTCGGGAAGTGAATAACATTTTTTTAATGTTGCAATACAGCTGTACTTACCCACTAAACACACAGTGTTTGATGTGTGGTATAATAAACGTATCTCGACACGTTGAGAAAATGTTGGTAATAAACTAGTTACACAGAATCGATGGGAAATACTCGTATATTATACCTTAAAGTTTCAGGTACGAAGTCCGCTGGTATCCCAATTTTCGATACGCATTACTTATACGGGAAATATACGTGTATTATACCATCAATTTTTTATCACGATGTCCGCGATAATATTTATGCTGTAGAATGTCAACCAAATGTTGTTTTTAACAAAATAATGTATTATTAATAATAATAAACCATTATTAATGACAGTCAATTAAAAATTAAAAAATTAAAAAAAAAGTGACTTCATGGGGATTCCGATCCGGGAACTTCTCGTGTGTGAGACCAAACTCTTATCCTTGCGCTGCTGCCAGCTCTTAAGATGAATACAAAGTTTGAGGTACAAAATATCTGCTGTACTATGGGACTTGTTCAACAGCATTTTGTCATAAAAATGTGGATGTTAGAAAATTTTTGAGAGGTGGAAATTAGGTAGGGCCCGCAGACATCGAGACCAAAAATATACCATGGATTTCACGTGTAAAAAACACTTTTTTTCGGTGGAAAACATGTGGAATATATCAGCGCACAGAAACGTGTTTCCCACGTGTTTTCCACGGGTTTTCCTAGTATACAAGATACGTTGATTGCATGATGTGTGGTCCACGTATAATTTGTCCGCGTATGCCCACTTTCCACATTGGACACGTTTAATATACGTATATTCGACGTACCTGTGTATATTGGGTAAGTACTGCATTACTAGCTGTACTTGAGTACTGCGGTACCAGCAGTACTTCTCAATACTTTTTTTTGGTAAGGGCAAAGAGTCTGGGTTTCGTGAACCTTCATTTATGGTGTTAAATTTAAAGAATTTTAACATGCGTCAGTATTTTTTGGATTTTCTGGAAATTTTGTTCTATTGTCTTGAGGCAGTACTAAATCTCATCTCATAGACGGTGGATTTCACGAAACTACTTTTTTCATGAATAGGCACCACCTTTATAGAATGCATCAGTGATTTTCGAAAGTGAGGGTTTTTTTAGACACCCTGATGATGATGCCCCATAAAACTATGCCCCGTAAAACTAAAGACCGTCTCAGCGCCTGTCCAGTCCCCGGCCAAGCTCTTGAATATTAAACTCAATTAAATTACGAAATCAGCTCCTGGACAGCACCCGGCCAGTACTTGCCATAGCCAGCGTAAGCATTGTGACAAAGATTTCCCCCGACTAGCGCCCGGCTAGGACCCGACTGAGCACTTGGACAAAAATGTTGCCCGACCAGCGCCCGTCCAGAAACTTCCTTGCAACAGGACCAACCAGGGTAATTGCCACACGGGAAAAAATTATTAGATTGGTATTAGATTCATAACCATAACCTCAGTTGTTTTCTCACACCCGGTCGCAAAATGCCACTTTTCATTGCTCACGGTTGCCGATAGTTTTTTCGGCGTCCCGTTGCACCTCGAAAGATGTGTCTGTATGTAAATCAGTCACTAATGACATACAGACGAAAATGAGATTATACCTAAAAGATCGTTTTGAAACCTGGTGAAATAAAATAAACCACCTTAACAAGTTCTGTAGTAACAAGGAATGATCGGATTCGGCTGGATACCGGCCATTAGTCGATCACCGAAGTTAAGCACTAATCGCCACGGTCAGCACTTGGATAGGTGGACCCATCCCTAACTGTCCAGTGTATCGATCCCGTGTCGAATCAATTTTTTTTCTTTTTACTTTTTTTTTTGCCTACATTCCAATTAATTTACGCCTAGAACCACAATTTAGCATAGGAAAGTCAGACAAGTTGTTTTTGTCATAATTATCAGGGATTTTTCCTAGAAAAAGGGAAGCCTGGGCAGGTTATGGCCAGCCGTGCGTGACGATTCTGGTCGGGTCCTGGTCAGACGTCCCGACCAGCCCCCAACCAGTTCCCCAGTTCGATTTCCACACGGGTTTTTTTTAATCTAAATTTTCTTACTTCTTCGTACAATTTCGTATTTTTGCATACGAATTTTTACGAAAAACTACGGTTTTCTACGATTTTCTCTGATTTTCTACGAAAAAGTACGATCTCCCACGAAAAAATACGCCATTCTACGGATTACTACAATTTTTTACGAAAAACTACACTTTTAGATTTTTTGTGTTTTCGTAGAAATTATTTTTACCAGGGTTGTCAGCAATCACACGAGTGGCAAATCAACAATCGTCCCTAGCCACACGCCATATTTTTTTTCAATGTAAAAAAGACATGACCCTTGGAAGTTGAACCCCTGAAACCATATATGAACCCGGTTGGAGTTTGTCACTCCTAGAGAAAGGTAATTTCAGACCAGATTCGGTAAAAATAGGGAAATATTTGGCCAGAATGATATGGCGCGCCGGAAAAAGGTCATTTCAGTACGCTTTGCCAGCCCCGGGTAGAAATTTCCTTCTTCTGGACGAGTGATACCATTTTTGCACTCCGAAATGAGGAAATCTCTGTCCAGAAATGGTATAGCCCGCTCAAAAGTGTAAAATTTCAACCTCGAAGAGGTAATTCCGGCTCCGAGATGGTAACGCCAGCAATTTGGATCATTGATCAATGATGTGCAAATGAATTTATTCGGCAGCTTTCGTCCCGCTGAACTACTAGGCGATTCCCCTTTTCATGTGAGTGTTATAAGAACATTCATTCCGACGACGCTCGTTCACGATTATACATCTTCGAAATCTGACCATTCAAATCGAATTAATTCAACATTGCAAACTATGAATAAAAAAACTTAAAATATCGGAAATATCCAATAATAGGTTGAAAAATAACTTATTACATAATAATCTTTTTTTTTAAATTCCTTATACGCATCTCACACGTTCTCTATACGTATAAATATTCTACCCATATGTGTTCTCTGTAGACAAAAAGCGTAACATGTTATGCATATATATATACGATTGATATACGTATAGTACACGTACTCAAAATCATGAAGAGTACGAAAGACATACGTATCGCATCAGTATATTGAACTTAAATTGACGTACTGCGCAGGGAAAACTACGTGCTATACACGTCTCGATATACGTCTTAAAGTGGTTCCCTGTATCTCTAGAATACACATTCTATACATCTTAGCGGACGTTTCATATTCGTTCCTTATGTATAGAAACAGTGCAGAAAACCGTATAAAAGCGGATAGAACCTATCTGTTTCTATACGGTTTCTTGCACTGTTTCTATACGTATCTATCCGTTTATTTCCACATTTCTACTAGGGACGGATTTTAGCCGGACATTTAGCCTATTTCTATCCCAAACGTAAACCTCCAACTTACGTACATCAGACGTATAAGGACAATTATTACGTCCAATATACGTATAAAATTGGTAAGTGTTCTATGTAGGTTGGTTATACCGGGTATCATTACAATTCATCGAATTTCGACGACGAAAATATCCCGATGGCCAATAGTATATTTTTAATTCGTAAATAAAAATCGGGGAAAATTGCATCGTGTATTTATTCAGGGGTGGGCCAGACCAGCTTGTTGTTTCAATATGAGAATATACAGACAGCGCCGGCGATCCCCCCATGGTTTTGGTGGAGTACTCCATACCTCAGAATTAAGCAGGTATGGAATTCCATACCTCAGACTCTTGGCTCACTTTCCATAAAAAGAAAATGTACAAGTGGACGTAGCAACCAATCGCTACGAGAATACATTATTCCACAACTTTGTTCCATTTCCTGTTTGTTATCAGTTATGTATTCCAAAGAATTCCGCGCAAAACACTGAAAGTGATTAAACCGCAGTTTACTACGTTGTACAGCAGTTCCTATATGCACGTTCTGCACGAAGTGACTTTTAATGCCATTTCCTCAATAAATATTTTTTACGGCACAGACATTAAAACGGCACTTTACGGCACGGAAAGAGACGTTTCAAAGATGTCATTAATATAGAGAGATTCAGAATTCGTGACGAACCTTCCACGGTCATTCTTAGGGGTTCAAAGTGCCATCGAAAACAGGCATACAAAATAACTATTCGATCATAAACGCACCGGGTCGCGTGCAAATTGCCCAACAACCGGATGCTCACCAGACCTTATCTATCACTCGATTCTGCGAGCAGCTATTGTTATCCACTACGCGATAACGGCTGTTTCTCGTGCAATTCCGAACCTCCCTGCACTTGGTTTACGAGCAGTCATCATTGACCATTACAGATTTCGAACAACCGTACATCCTGTTGGCTCTACGAACGGTATCGCTGACCAATACGCGTGGACGTTCGTTTCTCGTGGATTCCAAACTCCCCCGCGCACCCAGACAATTTTAGTATAAAAGCTGCTCCATTTTGGTGCCTTCATCAGTCGACTGAATCAACGCAAACTAGTTGCCTCTTGAGTCTGTATTTTCTTCATCAGTCTACGTGATATACTCGACAGCCTTCAACGATGAAAATAGTTATTTTCCTTGCTGCGGTATCCACTGCGAATATTTTCGTGAGTGTTGCGGCCGATCCTCTCCTTAAACTGAAAACTTATGTCAAAATGCTGAAATCTGGAGGATTCCAAGTATCATTCGAGGGAATTTCCAATGCCGAGATAGTCACGTTTCATGGACACGTAGGCAGGAAGATTAAAGGTAAGGGGGCATCCATAAATTACGTGAGACGATTTTTTGACCCCCTCCCCCCTCTAAACGCCTCGCGTAATTTATGGACGCCCCTAAGGCATACAAATGATTTAACTGGCCATGCCGCTCGTCACTTTCCGACGAAATTTTTAACTAACGAAATGTCTCTGATCCAGCTGGCGATCCTGGGAGTATCACAGGAGGTGTAACGACCCACGAGGGCGACTGTTGGTTTTACAGGAATCCCTCGGCTAACCTGAGGACAGGACAAAAAGTTTACTACTACTTCCAGATTAAAGTAGCCATATTTGGCAAATCTGTCATTAATTCAGAACCCGACGTCTTCGATGCGACTGCAGTAGGCAACTAACGTGTCCCTGGTGACACCAATATGCCACCACTAGAGGTGAAATGGGAAATCCTGAGGATTGAGCCTGTGAAAATTTATTATTTCTTCCATTATAAGTTGAGAAAAATTGTACGTAATACGAATTTTATTATTCTAAAGTTACATCGGGCTTATAGGCATTTTCCATAAACAAATAAAATATATGCTTGTAAAATGTGTACACTGTGATTATAATCTATAGAACCTCAAAACTGTTTCACATATCCTACAATATTGACGATCATATAAAGTTGACGAAGAACAAGCTCCACGAACTCCTGAAACAAAACAGAGAACAGTGGAAATCCAATTGAATTTCCATCTTGTTCTCGTGCTGAAATGACGAGTGATGAAACGAACGCACAAGGTTCCATTAGATTTTCTCGCACACTTCTTCGATTGGATTTTTTCGGTCTGTCAAAAAACTGGATGTTCACGAGATAATGCTAGCCATGATCCGATTTCAGCTGTATAATATGAAATTGAGGAACTTTTCTATCGAATCCTAGAGACCCCAACAAAATTTAAACAACTGGGTTGTGAAAAGCGTTGACCTGTTTCTATAATTATTCACACCACGAGCCACTGCTGGGTATTCAGTTATTATCGTTTCGACGATCGGTGTGGTTTTTCTCCACCTGCAACTTTAGCAAAAAAAACTTGAATAATCAAACCGCAAGATAGGTTCGAGTTCAAGTTAATTACAAGAATACGGCAGAGATTCGTTGTGAGTTGATGAACGGCGAACGGAAATTTACAAACACAATGTCAAAGCTTGAACAGTTCGATCAGTTCGTAGGGGCGGGTGGGGCACATCGGGACGGTTTTTTTTCAGAGCCAATTTTCGACCTTCAGGACAGTTTATATTAGTCCGGTTTTGGTATGAATCAGTTGTCTTGTTCATTACCTTCTGGCCTGAGTCGCGTACAATGGCATTTTCACTGATACAAAAATGTGATACGCATTTTTCGAAAAGGCATGTCCCACATCGTATCTTACGGTTGTTTGTGATGTTTGACACATGAATTATCGTAAATTCTTCAACAGTGACAATCATAAATAACCACTTACGATCCAAATTTTTTTCATCCGACGTTGGACAATGGTTCAGATAACGAAAAAGTTCATGCTTGTTATGCATGGTTAATACTTCTGTTCTAATATTTGCAGAAATGATAATAAACGTAAAAGTTTATCGATATCGTGCAATATTGAGGGATTGTACAACCGATTTCAATCGTATTTCAGTTTTTCGACGAACTTCTCATTCAAATATACAGCGCTGTGAAGCGTGTCCGAATGTGCCCGACCCTCCCAAAAGTATGAAAAAATTCAAAGCAAAGCATCTTCACGGTATAACGCTAAATGTTTCACGCATTGAATGTTACCTAAAATGGTACCTATTTATGTGTAGGAACGACTTTTGATAATACGCAGTGGTTATGAAGTTACAGCCTTACGAATCAATATCAAAAAGTTCAGCCGGCGAGCGTTAAATGTGTAATTTTTTAATTGTCAGCGAACAACTTTGTACGGGCACACTAAACTCTGGATACTGTTTCCTTTCAGTGTTTGTAATGTAGATAAAAAATGACGTTGCCCTAAGTATCCTGCAAATCGGAAAAATCGTGCTGTCCCAATGTGCCCCACCTTCCCCTACTCGTCGCACAGGGTTAAAGAGTATTTTCAATACAAGCCTGCGAAGATGACACACATGTTGGCGATCGTGACAAGGAAACATAATTTATGAATAAAAAAAAAATTACGTGATATTAGCCGAGACCCCCCCACTCCCCCCTGAACGCCTCATGTAATTTGTGGACGCGCCCTAAGATGACCTTTTTCTACTTCCTCACACACTTCTGGTCACAAGTTTGCTGACTTTGGTTCGCGAAAAATTGAATCACTCGTCCAAACAGGCTGACGAGTCCGTTTTGCCAAAAATTGACATTTTCCACACGGAGAAACTTTTTGTATTAAAAAGTCCAAAACTTTGCTAGGAAACTCGGGATATAAGTGCATTTTTCTGATATTTCCCTGTAACAATAGAGGAAGCTGATATTTTGAATAAGATATTTTGCTATTTTGGTGGGCAGTAAGTACTAAACGGCTATTAAGAATCACCATATGAGAATAGTAAAAATGAGACTAGCAAGAAATATCATCCATATTAATAAGACCTGCCAGAGAATGTGGAATAATATACTAACTCGTGTCGCGAAGATTACCAGCGAGAATAATAGAAACTAGTTGCCGCTTATAGTACGCCCGATCTCAACCGAGCATCGAAGCGCCGCTGTTACGTTATCGACTCAACTTCGATATTAGATTTCTGAGATCAGCTGACAATGAACCGAAGTCCGCATAGAGTTTTGCATTTCAAAGTCCGCCGATAGGTGGCTACAAGCGCCCGGATTTTTCTCGCTAGTGCACGAAATGATCTCCGTGTAGAATATAAGGACCGCCGCTGGCACCGCGTACGCGTATGCGTGCGTCCGACCTGCGAGCGTGTAGCGTAAGTTAGGCTATGGTTAAGTTGGGTAGGTTAAGTAGGAGATTAGGTTAAGAGAAGAGGAGGCGATAGGATATACAGCAACAAATAACCAATGTATAAACTACCGAAGGTTGGTGAAAATTGTAAATAGAAATGGAGAAGCGGAATGTCAGCCGCCAAAAACTTTTTAAAATTTTGTCGAATTATTTTTGCTATACTGAATGGTAAAAATTGCCAAAATAACCACACATTCACAAGACAGTATTGTAATTCTCTTGTCGCGGCGATCACGATTTTACCATACTGACTTAGAGATGTTGCTCTTCATTCAAAGTACATTGTCAGACTTATTACCATTGGCTATAGTAACCTCATTCGTGATTATTTTACTATCTTCGCTGGTAAAGTTCACAACACTTTCGAAAAATAGCTCAAGCCTTCGGGTTTTTTCCTATCGCAACTAGTAATTTTGGTATTACTACACGAGCTAGTAATTCTTAACAAAATGCACTTATATCCCGAGTTTACTAGCAAATTTTTGGACTTTTTCATATAAAAAATCTCTCCGTGCAGTGATTTGGTTGTCAAATTAGTAGATAGGCAAGGAGAGTTCTGGCTCACTTTGCGTACAGCGAAATGAGTCATCACCGCTGACGTCATGGCGGGTTGATGACCCTATGGCAGGCATGTCAAACACGCGGCCCGGCAAGATCAAAGACATTGCGGCCGGCAAGCACCGGAAATTTATGCATGGACTTAGAGAAATCCCGTACGGAAATATATATATATGTCCAAGAATATAAATAATATACAAATGAGACATATATATTCTCAACATTTTCAAATATATAATAAATAGACAACTTTTTGCCGCTTTTTTTATATTTTATATATATATTCGATATATTTTTTTTATAATCGAAATACATGCGACAAATATATGGAAGAGGTATGCCCGTACGGAAATTAAATATTAATAATAAAAAGCAAATTTACGTGGTTCGACAGAGACGGAGTACTCATAATTGATTGTACACCGCCGCTGTCACGTATTTTTCGTGAAAAAAAAGAAAAAAAAAAAACGCGAGGCTGGACCGGGATTCGAACCACGATCTTCCCAGTCACTTTGTCTTACGAATCGCCCGATCTACCCACTGCACCAAACCAGCTATTGAATGTTGGTCCATCTTTTAGTGATTTATAGTTAGAGCTTCATATTTTTTCATGGATAAATAGTGATAATCTGTTTGGTTGTAGAAATGCAAAGTGAGGATCTTATCGACCATATATGTGTCACATAAAAAAGTCGAATAAATAATAATTATATTAAAAATATAATTACCATATCTACGAAGCATTAGAGTTGGTGTCGGAATCGCAAGAAATTTCGAATATATTTTACATATATGCAAAGTGTAAATAAATTATACATGACTTTTAAACGACATTTAATTAGGTTCAAATATATGTTTTATATATTTCACAAAATATATATACTTCCGTATGATAGTAACATATATTGTGATGTACCTCGTATTATATATGTATATGAAATATATGTGCTATATGCTGCAAAAATATAAGCAGGAGATATAAGCATTCAAATATATAATGTATATATTTTGCATACATTTCCCAACGCATATCGACCATATATAATATGTCAGATATAAAACTCAACATAATATCAATGATGATGTAGTGACATATTTTGTGGTATACCTTGTGTAATATATATGAAATACATGTGCTATTGCTTCGAAAATATAAGCAGGGAATATGAGCATCGAAATATATAATATTTATATTTTGCATGCATTTCGCAACGCATATCGACCATATGCGTGTCACATATAAAACGCGAATATATAATAAATATATCAAGAGACTCGGTAGAGTCTCGCGCCAAGTACATTGAAAAAAAATTTTTTTTAACGCCGCGCGTAGACTCACCGAGTCTATTTACCCGAACGGGAGCTATTCGCAGTGGTGGGGGTAATCAGAATTAAAAATATAATCATTATATATACGAAGCATACGAGAAATATCAAATATATTTTACATATGGGCAATTCCACCAATTATCAACCAATGTTTGGGCCCGAAAAAATCGATTTGCCTCAATTTTTTTCCTCGCATTCTGTGAACCAAGATTGGCAGATTCACCAAGTTTCAGTCAAATAGGACTTACCATTCACGAGGAATACGATATTCAATTTTTAGGATAAATTTTTTTTACGCATTTTTGACGTACTTCCAACGTCACAATAAAAATTCGAAAAAATACGTTTTTCATGTGAAAAACTCTCAGCTTTTCGAATCCATTTTTCATTCTTCACTATCTCTGCTGAAACCAGCTCAAAAACACGTTTTTTGACAAAAAAACAGCGATTTCTCGATGTGCTCAATGTTTTATCATTCTTTTGAATTTTTATTCCGAAAGCTGAGATTTTTTCAGTAAGAAACCCAAATTTTCAGAGTGGGACGGCTACGTGGTCGCGTGTGAGCTACGATTAACCCCTTGGCAATGATGCAAAAATGGGATTTTCGTGCCACGTTTGTATTTGAAAAAAAAGTCAATACATTCATCCTACAATCTCAGTACTACGGTTTTTGAGGTCACTGAATCCGAATCTGAAATCGGATTTTTCAAATTCAAAATGGCGGATCCAATATGGCGGACGCAAATTCGGAAAACAGTTTGATTCCGATGAAAGTGAGTAACTTCAGGTTTTCGAGGTCGCTGGATCCGAATATGACGTCAGATTTCCAAAATTCAAAATGGCGGATCCAATATGGCGGAAGAAAATTTCAATAAGCCTTTTTTTTCAAACACAAAAGTGGCACGAAAATCCCATTTTTGCCTCACTGCCAAGGGGTTAATCGTAGCTCACACGTGACCACTAGCCGTCCCACTCTTTGGGTTTCTTACTGAAAAAATCTCAGCTTTCAGAATAAAAATTCAAAAGAATGATAAAACATTGAGCACATCGAGAAATCGCTGTTTTTTGTCAAAAAACGTGTTTTTGAGCTGGTTTCAGCAGAGATAGTGAAGAATGAAAAATGGATTCGAAAAGCTGAGAGTTTTTCACATGAAAAACGTATTTTTTCGAATTTTTATTGTGACGTTGGAAGTACGTTCAAAATGCGTAAAAAAAATTTATCCTAAAAATTGAATATCGTATTCCTCGTGAACGGTGAGTCCTATTTGGCTGAAACTTGGTGAATCTGCCAATCTCGGTTCACAGAATGCGAGGAAAAAAATTGAGGCAAATCAATTTTTTCAGGCCCAAACATTGGTTGATAATTGGTGGAATTGCCCATATATGAAAAATGTAAATATATTATAAATTACTTATAAAGGACATATATTTAGGTTGAAATATATTTTTCATATACTTCATAAAATATATATACTTCCGTACGGGATATGGACTAAAAACTATTATCAATATAGGCCAAAAGATCAAAATACGTTTAATCAGTATAAAAGCAATCAAATTCTCACTTTGCTATTATTGCTATATATTGCGTTACACCCTATGCCCGTTTTGAGTTATTGAGTATCTATAAGTATCTTCATAGTTTCATACAATGCAGCCGAAAACGAACCTGCCTATTTCGAAACGTGAATTAAATGTGAACTGGGAGATCGATTCTCAAAAGGTTCTGTTCACTGGAACACCAAACGATGACTTTAATGTCTTGGTTGTAAATATATATTTTTTAATTTGTCACGAAAATGGGTTTGTGAAAAGTCGCGCGGTGAATAAAAAATCGTATAATGTCGATGAATGATGACTTTACTTTTTATGCGTACCTACTTGCAATTCCAGGGGCAGTTCATTTGTCGTGGTAAAACGAAACCTCAGAAAATCTCGAATTTGATTTGGAAGCACCGTTTGTGGCCATCACTGCACTATTTCTGGCCAGTTCTTCAAAGTTGTTTACTGAATCCTGGTTCTGATTTTAGTAGTTCATTCGAAAGTTCGGTGTGACGTCGAAAAATAATTTTTTTTATCCAACAAACGACTTTTTGAAATAACCGAATTTTTAAGAGCGTGCATTTCAGGTATGATTGTGGATTTTTCGGATTCTAGAACGTGCAATGAAAGGGTCATGGTTTCAGTTTTCAGAAAAAAAAAGAAAAAAATGTGTGATCAATCTAGGCAATCAAATATTGAGCTCGTTTAAAAATTGCACATTCAGAAGACACTGCGAATAAAATACTTCAACCCGATTATTTTTCGGTTTGCGGCCCCCGACAAGGTTCGAAGTTATTCATTTGGCCCAGAGGCTGCGATGAGTTTGACATGCCTGCCCTATGGAATGTTACATCGATGACGTCATCGTAGGGTTCGAGATCGATGATTTCAGCACGGGAGGCCGATGAGTTCACCCGGAAGGTCGTCACCCTGGAGCTATATCATAGGTTCCGTTTCCCGTTGTTCCAGGAATTATTTACCGTGACGAATTCTTCAAAAATCTTACCCCTGCAGGAATTTCGTTACTTGACTGGTATTTTTTTCAATATTATTATCAACAATTCGTCATGTCTGCTATTCATTTCGACCATTCGTCACCTTCCCGGTTTTTATCGATACTAGAAAGTACCACACTTATTTTTGAGGCATAAAGTTAACCCAAGGATGTGGGATGAAAAATGAAGGTAAAATTCCATTGGTGAAAATAAGTAGATTTCATATGCCAGTTAACTTAGAATTGTTCAGCTTATTTCAAATGCAAGATTATCCAGCGCGACACGGCATAATATGCCGATCACTCGTCGTATACATGCTTTGAAATATCATCGAAATCCAAGCTGAGATATGTGGCTCTCAACATTTTTCACATCATGTGTTCTATGACGTTGGATCGGGAAGGTGGAACTGTCTCAACCTCCTGAAAGCATCTCATTTCAGAGGGTGTGCGTCTCCTGAACACCTCTTCGAGTCTCGTTTGTTTGTTACGTTTTATCTGGATCGTAATCATGATCCCTGTTTTTCTTTCAGTTACTCTTTACGATACCTCTACCGACATGTAGAAGATGCAAAAAAGTGTATTAGTGAATATATTCGTTAAAAATATCGCGTGTCTAATGGCATAAGGTCGTAAGCGCCAAAAACGTGATTCTGGTGGCAAAAAGTCGTATAATTTTTTTTTGTCACGCCATTCGCTCTGAAAACGGTCAAAACGTATACCTAGATCAATTGAAATTACGAGATCGAAAAATGTAAGTACAAAAGGTTGTAAGTTTGGCGGATACGTCGTTCTTGCATTACAATTTTCAAGGAAAAGTAAAAAACAACGTAAAGACAAAACGGCGTATTATTTTTTTTCATGATTTTTAATGATTTTTCAAAATAGTTGTAAAACCGCGTAAAACGCAAAGATAAATCGGAAAAACGACCATTTAAAAAAATTCGATAAAAAATATTGGTAGTTAAAAACAGAAGGTCGTAAGCGCCATTTTTTTTCTTCTTGATTTTTCCAAGTAGTTATAAAAACTCGTTAAAAGCAAAGGAAAATCGAAATCGAAATTCATAGAAACAACACCAAGGTAAAAGCAGAAGGACGTAAGCGCCGATTAAAAAAAAAAACTTGGTTGTTACGACGAGGAGGTATATATTTGACTCAATCGGATTTGCCTCATACAATATTATACACAAAATTATTCTACACGGCGTTATTATGCACTAATTTTATTTTACATGACATTTGCCCATCTACGCCTTTGTTTTCACAATTCCTGCAGCATTCTTAATATTCGTCACTGTCAATCATTGGAATATTCGGGGAAAAAAAAACATTGAAATGAATAGGCCAATGGCCTTGCTTTTGGATGAATACTTGTGAATGATGTTCAACTGTTGCTGAAAATAATTGAACTCTTTGAAATAGGGGGAATGGGAAGAAAAGGTAAGTGAACAAAAAATGCATCCACTTCAATTCCTTCCCAGAACACCGTCTGCGTTGTATCATGTAAAATCAAATTAGTGCATAATAACGCCGTGTAGAATAATTTTGTGTATAATATTGTCTGAGGCAAATCCAGTTAGAGTCAAATCGGACTTCTCCCGTTACGAGATTCTGCTTTTAATTGACCCAATATTATATTTCAACGTTTATGAACGAATCTTCGGGTTTTTATCCCAAATACAAAAAAAAAAAAAAATGACCTTTTGCCGTTACGAACAGCAAAAAGTCGTATAATGGCTCGTCTTACGTCCTTATGCCATTAGACACGCGATATCTTGGGGCCATTGGTGCTTCGTCCCAGATTGCTACATCAATTTCTTGTAGATCTTTACCTTCTTTGGATTGAATTTCGATGTTCGACGTTGAGTCTGCAAATAAGGGAACCGGCAATCCTAAAGTTTTATGAACTTGTAACAGACTATTCCCAAGAGTCAGACACTGATATCGCGAATAACTCAGAGAAATAACCCGTTACCTTCAATTACCAGCAAGCTAATCACTAAGCGCGAATTCAATAACCAACAACTGAGTATCTCCCGAATTTTGTGCGTTCATGCACCGTAATACGGGGAGTTTAATTCAGAGGAATATCTAAGAAAGCGTTTATAATCTGTTTTTATCTCGGTTTTTATATAATATTCTGGCATTATTTCTTACCTTTTCCGAAGACACAGCGAACCAGCGGTAAGGGCGTGCGGGTGAAAGTGCTTGTGCGTCGGTGAATTTAAGAGTCTTTGAACTGAAGTTAAATTCTAGTGGGTTGGTATTCGAATAAATCTCACAATTATTCATCATTATAATCTATTCAAAAACACATTCATTATAAATCAAATCAATTAATCTGACTACACTGAGCTTACACAAAATTATATCTTTAATAAACTAATCCAAAGTGAAACAAATCAGCTATCTCCAATCAAAGTTGTATATTCACATTCAAGAGTCTCCAGCCGGGAGTGTCAAAATAACTACAATAAAAGTGTAAGCGTGTTCTTTACGCCCTAGGGTTAAAGAACACAACCCCTGTTAAAGAATCCCGTGCGCTAAGCCAGAATATTTCCTAACCACAGATATCAATACGTTTGAAGTGACCGGCTGCTGACTCCTGAGAGTGAGATTAAGAAAAGAGTTCAGATCAAGACTATAAAACTGTACTGCCAAGAGCGGACCTCTCACCTCTGACCTGCCCTATATACTTGGGCGCTGAATCCGCAGTTAATCTGCCGGATGTGACAAAATGTTCTACCATTTGGTAGTAATGTCGCCGCGATTCCAGGAAAGGCCATTGTGGTCACATGTTTCTTCCGACTTTTTAACAGACGTGATAACGTGATGTGGATGAAAGTTTGCCCAGTTCCCCCTTGTCCATCGATGTAAAAACAGTTTGTTTTGTTATCTGCATCTTCGCGGTCTACTGTTCGTAGAATAGCGTCTACGACAGATTTTTGTTGTTCGGTCATTTGTGCGTGCATCGCCATCCCAACAGCATTCGATTGCTCTGGCAATAAACAGTCATCTGCTTCAAGCAATTCCGTTACCTGATGCATACTTGGGAAATTCGATGAGTCTCGTCCTTCAGCAGATAATATAGCAGCTATTCGGGCATATGCTGCTTTTTGGCCTTCTAAGGGTCTTCCTAACCGTCTCGAATAATCTTCGGACATTTGAATCTTGAATTCTTTCCAAATTTCCTCGGGGTGAACAGGTTGGCAACGAATGAGTATCCTTACGAATAATCGTCGTAAGCAACGTGGCATCATTCAAATCGCAGCATCGCTCATTGCTCTTTTCCATTCCTCATCATCCTCAATGAGACCAAGTGCAAGGTATGTTGCGTTGAACGTTGAATAAATTACTCCATTCACTGTTCTGAGGCTTTCGTAACTTGTAGCTCCTTTAACTGTCAGCAATAATAACCGTAGATGAAATAGCTCAATTTGCGATGGACTATAACTACTCTAAGGTGATCGGGAGCGATTATCACTGTGGTTCAATCCAAAACGTTCCCTGACGGCAGATGAGCATAGAAGTAATGGAACAGTGGGATGTTTCTCCTAATACTTCTAATGGGTTCTCCTGGCGAGGAGAGGCAAGCAATTGTCACGTTGGTAAGACGGGAATCCTCGCTGATGGATTGGTCCATGCGTGGTTTTCGCAAATACCATGGTGGTAGCTTCACTATGCTCGGTGATTTCGAATTATTGACTACGGTGTTGCTCGACTGAGCTGCTTAGACGGTTCGCCTTCGGACCACCTACGCATCGCCCGATAGAATTGCATCTGCGAGGGTATTTGGTAACCTGGAGTGTAGTCTCGTCCAAACCTATAAACCTATGACCGTCGTGAAAGGTCAGGTATTACTTGCATTACGCACTCGTCGCTTATCTATCGGAAACGCTGCGCCGAGCTGAGACTCTGGCCTTGGTACGACGGCGGCGGTAACAATACAGAGATAGTTTGTGATTGTCGTCTGGTACGGCTCCTAAATGTGAAATTCACTTGAATGAGAGGCTATCTGTGTTACATTTGTGTTTCCGCACAGCCTTATTCAACCATCTCCAGGCATCCAAAATTCGTTGACTCCGATTGGTTCAACCTCTGGTTGATGAGTCGTTGACAGCCGGAGATAATGCCTCAAACATTACCGTATACATCAGCTGACTTGGCACCCACCGGCGAAGGGTTGCAATATTAATAGTCGGACCCACTTGCTGGTGCTATTTTTCGTCACGCATCGTGCAATTCGGAGTTGCAGGCCAGCGGGCTTGGTTTCGGTTGTTATCAGCCACTAATAGCGGACTCTAGTTCTCTCTCTTTCTCTCGCTGTTCACTCTCGCTTCCTCAATGTCCTCGTCGTCCATCGATGATCGTCTCTTGAAGCGGTGCGCATCGTAACGAGTTACATGATTTATAACAGAACAACGGGAGTAATTAATGGAGGAACATACTATTAATAGGTACTATAGACTAACCTAGCGATCTGTGAGCTTCTGACCTGGAGTTATCTGTTGTCGCGGTTTTTGGGTACAAATCGAAACCCTGCGAGTGGTTGCAAAATGCAACGTCACACTTTTTTATAATGAGGCATTTAATTCAATTTTTCGATCGAATACGCTCTCATTTTTATTTGTGAAAACAAAACAAGGTATTGCAAGCGTTCAGGAACAATGCACATGCATCGGTTACTTTCAATCACGTATGATAAGAATTGTAACTGGAATGATGGTAACAAAAGTGTCTACAAATGTCTTGCCTTTTGTCCAGTTAGGGGCTAACTGGTAGCTGTGAGCTGAAAATTAGCGGGGATTGGTTAACATAAACTATGATGAGAATGTATTTCGATTTAAAATTGTAACGCTTTGGTTGGGTTCGGTTCAATTACATTTCAAAATTGTAATGGTAATGGACTTCGATTTAATTACAAATTACCGTTGTAATGAGTAATGGATTTTGATTTATTACAAATTACAGCTGTAATTCGATCAACTCAATCAAAGATGTAGTCATTTCATTCACTCATTTTTTTTATACACATGTAGGCACTATTTCCTTCAAGCACACGCTCTGTGACAATAACTAAATTTGGGGGGGATATGAGCAATCATTACCCGATTCAACGAAATCACACTATCGGTTGAAATGGGTATCTATTCCATTCAATCAATTTCCATAACAGTTAATAATCAGATCTTTGATTGAATTAACCAAAACGGCGTTTCCCCGCCCGTAACAGCCGCGTTTAGTTGAATTGAACAGTATTATTTTGAATCAACCACGTTTTTTTCTCAGTGTAGAATCCTCCATGTGTACCTATACGGGTGATTCCTCCGAAAGACTCATTTTTGCAGTGACCGATAGTCGGAGAGCCAGCGACCATTTTCGTCAGGTAATTTTAGACGACACGAAAATGAGGCTTACTGATGCCTGAGGGGTTCTTATCCGAACACCCCGATCCTGGCTGGCCGCACCCGGGGGGTACGGGATTTACGGGGTGGGGAAAAAAAACGATATTTCAAGTAAAAGTATATCACTTAGTTTTGGTCCCAAATTGTTGATCTATGTTCAGAGTACATGGAATGAAAATTGACAGGAAAATTTATCGGTGGGAAATCGTTGCCAGGATCAATAGTAGGTGATTAAAAAATATTTATTTTTAGGTAATAGTATATCTCTTGGCTTTTTTTACAGTGAGAGTATATTTATGACGAAGGCCAGTAAAAATAATGCCAGGACTGAACAATAGTGGTAAAATGTCCAAAAAAATTGTTGAAAGTGTCAGTTTTCGAACGAAAACTAGCTGAGGGGAAGCCAGAAGGCTGCGTGGAGGGAATAACGTGCCGGTGAGCGTACCGGGGTCTCGCGGCGCGTCGGTTGGGTTCAGTAGACAAAGACAAACCTTCTCTCTTCGTCGCACTCGTTGAATACGAGAAGCCGAACACTTCCGAAGCTGCAGCTGTTTCGTCAGTCTCTTCAGTGCATGCGCCGGCACGTTACCCCCTCCACGCAGCCTTCTGGCTTCCTCTCAGCTAGTTTTCGTTCGAAAACTGACACTTTCAACAATTTTTTTGGACATTTTACCACTATTGTTCAGTCCTGGCATTATTTTTACTGGCCTTCGTCATAAATATACTCTCACTGTAAAAAAAGCCAGGAGATATACTATTACCTAAAAATAAATATATTTTAATCACCTACTATTGATCCTGGCAACGATTTCCCACCGATAAATTTTCCTGTCAATTTTCATTCCATGTACTCTGAACATAGATCAACAATTTGGGACCAAAACTAAGTGATATACTTTTACTTGAAATATCGTTTTTTTCCCCACCCCGTAAATCCCGTACCCCCCGGGTGCGGCCAGCCAGGATCGGGGTGTTCGGATAAGAACCCCTCAGGCATCAGTAAGCCTCATTTTCGTGTCGTCTAAAATTACCTGACGAAAATGGTCGCTGGCTCTTAGACTACGAGTCTTTTTCCGATAATCGCAAAGATTTCTTAGATTTTCCTACCAGAATATGTTAAATCATACTCAATATTGTTTTTTTTATCGTCTTTTTTGCCGTTTTCGACTCGTGAAAGTCAGTTCCTTTGGCTGTAACGAGCTGACGAAGTTTCCCAGACAGCACATAACTCAGAGTTGTCTAAAAATCGCCGTATGGACGTCAATGTCCCACTTTATGACGTCTAAATGTTGTCTTAGCTCTTAAGACGTCTATAAGAGACCAAAAGACGTCTTCAAGAGCTAAGACAACATTTCGACGTCATAAAGTGGAATATTCGACATCCATACGACGACTTTTAGACAACTTTGAGGTCTGTCCTGTCTGGGTTCAGTAGGTAGGCAAGGGGGCTACGACGACACCCGAAAATTTCCAAATCCCGAAATCGGCCTACTGCGTATGCGCGCGGGCGGGAGATTCGAAATTGAGGTTCACTGCGCATGTGTCAGGGTGGGGGAATTCAAAATGAAGGACGATGAGTCATCTTTTGGAACCACTAATCTTACAGAGATCCGTGTTTGGAACACATCGACGAATAACGGGATTCTGGACCAGTGACCTAAAAATGCCCTGCTTTCGCGCGCTAAAACGTGTCGAATCGTGCCGGATGACGTCATCTTAGGTTGACAACGGGATACCCTCCGGTCGGGGAGCGGGAACATCTGTCGACTGCCGAGTCATCGAGCGCCCGTCGAGTGTCCTCGTTACGATTTACCCTGTCTCCGATTTGATCGATGATTCATGCATCAATCCTCTATTGCAGCGAGAAACTGTAACAATCGTGTATGGTAGGATGATGATACTACAGTGAGTAATATGAGCTTGCCAACGCTCTACGATTTCCAGAGAACCGTTCAGCGAAATGCGTACATATTGTCTGTTGCGGATACATTCTTAGTCAGTTCGCCTCCTATAAGAGAGTACGGTCGTCGTTACGAATGAACGAATTGTCGGCTAATTAGACTCTACATAAGATATTTATTTGTCATTCGTTCATCAGTCTTGATCTTGCGCTTGGGAAGACTGTATAAAAACTGCTGCAGCGCGACGTAATTTCGGCTGTGAAATAGGCCACAATAATTATAAATATTCTATGATAGGGTGATTTTACCTCTGAGCCTGCGACTGGCTTCAGGTATCATAAACTCAAATACCATACAATAAATGAATGTTATTGTAAAACTATTTTTTATTATTTTTTGTACAGAAATAAAATAATAATGTTTTAAGCAATATTGTCATCAATTTTTCACCGAAATATAGAATTATTATGGCGAACTAGATACTTCAAACAGTACAGCTAATAATTTTGATGTAAGATCGATTTTAGAGAAAAAAAATCTAGGTACAAGCTGAAAAAGAAAAAAGAACGTTTGAAGCGTAATTTATATATTTCAGAAAAATAGAACCTTCTGAGATTACAAATATTTGATTCATGTATAGGATATTAAAAATTTCCATCTTCGCAACTGGGGATAGAATGAACGTTGGAAATTCGGTTTTGATATCGAAAACTCTTTCGCTTCTAAAATCGTATATCCCTTCAATCAACAAATATAGTTTCATTTCATATTCAAAGTGAAAATACAATATTCAAAGATCGATTCTCGCGTTCGAATTTTATTCACGTCTACAAATGGTCCTATTTTTTCGCAAACGATCCGTATTTTCTAGATTTCCTTTAATATTCATTCACAATTTTAATCTACAAGAAATTTTAGGTATCTACGAACAATTAAGTTCAGAGAAATAGATTAACAATTCAAATTTCGCGCCTTTTTATTCGACTCTTGTCTCTATCTCGCATCAAATAGAATCTCGAAGTTCCTTTATTACTCCCGCCACGGTTGGGCGGCTTGATTTCGAACCAGCGCACAGTGGTCCCAAATCCCAAATCTTCGGTCAAAAATAGAAGGTATCGTGTAATCGCTACAAAATTCGGTATTCGGGGGTTTTCGAGGTCACTGAACACGAATCTGAAGTCAAATTTTCAAAAAACAAGATGGCGGCCCAAAAACGGCGGAAAATTTTCTTAAAAATTCAATCAATCTTCACGGAATTCGGTATTCGGGGGTTTTCGAGGTCACTGAACACGAATCCGAAGTCAAATTTTCAAAAAACAAGATGGCGGCCCAAAAACGGCGGAAAATTTTCTTAAAAATTCAATCAATCTTCACGGAATTCGGTATTCGGGGGTTTTCGAGGTCACTGAACACGAATCCGAAGTCAAATTTTCAAAAAACAAGATGGCGGCCCAAAAACGGCGGAAAATTTTCTTAAAAATTCAATCAATCTTCACGGAATTCGGTATTCGGGGGTTTTCCAGATCGCTGAACACGAATCTCTTTTTAAAGAACAGAATATGCTGGATATGTGGGATATAGTATATAGGTAAAGTATTGAAATAAACAATAACAATTCCGAGTATATTCACTCATGTAATGAAAAATTACATTAAATACAAACAGTTAATAAAAAACATCTTTTTTAAGTTGGTAAAATTAATCGCTATCTGTAGTCGCAGCATAGCTTTCGTCATCACTATCGCTATAGTCACTAGATGAAACTTCTTCATTATTGTGAACACTCGCTGACTTCAACAACGCAACTGCTTCGCGCGATAAGGATTTGGTTGCCTTTGCTTCTCGTTTGCTTCTCAGTCTTCGATAACGTGTACGAGGAGAATAGTTTTGCAGATAAATGATTCTCGATGACTTCATGAACTTCGTTTGCATTGTCGTTCAAATGCTCACTAACCAAGCGAAATATTTCTTCTCTGGTGTACCGCACTTCACTGTGTGTCTGAGAGCCTAGAAAAAAATAATTCAGTATTGAAATAACAATATATAATTTCAAAGAATTAATAATAATACTAGAACACTGTAAACAATACAATAATAAAATTGAGATCAACATTTTTCGGCAACAAATTTGGAAGAAATAAGGGGGCGTCCACAAATTACGTGAGGCGTTTAGGGGGGGGAGGGGGTCGAGCCGAATCTCACCCAATCTCACGTGGGGGAGAGGGGGGGTCTCGGCCAATATCACGTAATTTATTGTTTATTCATAAATTATGTTTTTTTTATTAGAAATCCAACGCAATCAAGCAAAATACGCATTTTGAAAAATCTCACGTGAGATTTAAGGGGGGGGGGGTCGAGCCAAATCTCACGAAATCTCACCGAGGGGGGAGGGGGGGTCGAAAAATCCCAAAAATCGCCTCACGTAATTTATGGACGCCCCCTAATTCCTTGACTTCGTGCGGCGCGCCACGCGCCGTGCCGCCCCGCCGAGCCTGAGATCAATTCCAGCGTCTATTTATAAAAAAAAATTCACCAAAACGACAAAGGCAGTCATAGGCAGCTAATATTTGGTAACATCATACTCAAGACTCTAAAGAATAATGTGATACTTGGCTGGTTACTGAATTCTATTGAATTATTAACTTTTAGTCGATGTGAACATTTTTTTTTTCGCCGCAGGCACGCGAATACACAGTAGATGTTTACATTTTTTGTTGCTCGGTGTGGGTTTGACATGAAAAACTGTACTAATATAGAAAATGTACTTACTTCCAGGAGAAGATTCCATTTTGTAGAATTGCAATAGCTGAATTCTACTCGAAGTTATTTCACTTTTAACACAGCGGAAGTTTTAGAGCGTAGCGCATGACCGACGCTACCTGCTCGCGCGCTCGGTTACGAATGAGATCCCAACGGCTAAATGCAACACCTGCAACCTACCGACCCTTGAAAGGGTTCCCCGAAATACCCCTCTACCTGACCCAATACTTAGAATTCCTTAAATAGAAACTTCATTTCTCGATTTTTGTCAAGCGATTTGGAATTTGGGACCACTGTGCAGCGTATAGTTGGCAGAACAAATTAACCAATCTGAAAATGAAGGTTTCCAGTAATTTGGAAATCATTTGGACGAATCTGAAAAATCATTTTCATAATTTGGAAAACACTCAGTAATTATAGTCATTAACAAACATTGATGAGGCGTATATTTGGCAGACAGATCGACCGATTTCACTGTTCTTCCGGTGAATCGACTTTAAATAATTTGGACAATCGATTGGAAAATATTTCATTATTTGGAAAAGAATTTTCAGGTATCTATTCATAATTCAACAAAATTAAAACTGGATTTCGTTTGCGTGTTTACTCGATTTCGAGAAAAATGCAAATCAAGTTAGAGTACTGAATTTCAGCGGCCGGTTTGTAAGCCCGCGAAGAGCACCCGTAGTATTTATTCTTCGTATTTATTCTTCGATCTTTACCATTGAAAGAATGTATGTCGCGTGTCTCATGGCATAAGGTCGTAAGCGCCAAAAACACGATTTTGGTGGCAAAAGGTCGGATAATTTTTTTTTTCACGCCATCCGCTCTGAAAACGGTCAAAACGTATAGATCAATTTAAATTACGAGATCGAAAAATGTAAGTGCAAAAGGTCGTAAGTTTGGCGGATACGTCGTTCTGGCATTACAATTTTCAAGGAAAATGAAAAAACAACGTAAAGGCAAAACGTCGATCATATTATTTTTAACTTCCTGTTCTCTGATTTCACAGAAAATAGGAAGTTATTGTAATCAACCCGAAAATGAAAAGTTGAGTTTTCACTAGATCTCCACGTTTTGAGGTCCAGAGAATCACTTCCGACTATTTTCAGGTGGACGTCTGTATGTATGTATGTGTGTATGTGTGTATGTGTGTATGTTATCAAATTTTTGTCCCGACGATATCTGGAGAACGAGTGCGCGGATTTTGATCCAATTGGTCGCAATCGACGCGGCTTTTCTTAACTCAGATCTGATTAGATTTTGGCGTTGATCGGAGAAGTAGTTTTCCGACAATTTGAATAACAAAATTGCCAAAAATAAAATGAAATTGTTGATATCTTCGGGAGGGATGAACGGATTGGCTTCAAAATTGGTATCCGAAGGTTTCTGGCGTCGCTGATCACGAATCCGAGGTCAGACTTGCAAAATTCAAAATGGCAAATCCAATATGGTGGAAAAAAATCCAAAAATATCTAGATTTTGATGAAAATTTGTACCCGCAGGTTTTTGGGGTCGCTGATTACGAATCTAAAGTCGAAATTCCGAAATTCAAAATGGCGACTCAAATTTGGTGAAAAAAATCTGAAAATATTTGGATTTTCATCAAAATCGGTTCCTATAGTTTTTTTTTTTTTCATTTTTTATTGTTGTTTGTTGTTAGTTGAGTCATTATTGAGTAACTTCTGATTGCGGAGCTCAAGTCCGATTTTTTTCCGATTTTTCCGATTTTTATTTTTTTTCAACTTCCTGTTTCTCTGTTTTCAGAGAAAAGAGGAAGTTATTGTAATCACCGCGAAAGTGAAAAGTTGAGTTTTCACTAGATCTCCACATTTTCCGGTCCAGAATCATTTCCGATCATTTCCAAGTGGACGTCTGCGTGTGTGTATGTGTGAATGTGTGTATGTACGTGGTCAAATTTTTGTCCGACGATATCTCGGGAACGCGTGGTCGGATTTTGATCAACTTGTGCTAAATCGACGGGGCGGTTCTTAACTTAGAACTGATTAGATTTTGTACTTTTCAGTACTTTTCGAAATATTTGAATAACAAAATTCCAAAAAAAAACACCAGAAAAATGACGATATCTTGAGAACGGATCAACGGCTTTCGAAATTTGGCACCATATGGTTTTTCGGATCGCTGATCACGAATCTGAAGTCAGTTTTGCAAAAGCTTTATTTGGCGTATTCAATATGCTGCAAATAATTCTGAAAACATTTGGACTTGGATGAAACTTTGTACTGGTAGGTTTTTTGGGTAACTGATCACTAATCTGAAATCAGATTTGCGAAATTCAAAATGGCGAATTGGTACTCCAAGGTTTTTTGAACTGCTCATCAAGAATCTGAGGTCATATTTGCAACTTTGAAAACTGAGAACAAAATAAAAAACGGGAAGTTCGAAGGCTGGCTCATAGTCAGCCCAAACCCGCTTGTTCATGAATAGGCACCACCTTTTTAGCACGCATCAGTGATTTTCGAAAGTGAGTGTTTTTTGAGACACCCTGATGATGATGATGGCCCATAAAACTATGAGATAATTTAGACCGTCTCAGCGCCTGTCCAGTCCCCGGCCAAGCTCTTGAATATTAAACTCAATTAAATTGCGAAATCATCTCCTGGACAGCACCCAGCCAGTACTTGCCATAGCCAGCGTAAGCATTAATTGTGACAAAGATTTCCCCCAACTAGCGCCCGGCTAGGACCCGACTGAGCACTTGGACAAAAATGTTGCCCGACCAGCGCCCGGCCAGAAACTTCCTTGTAACAGGGCCAACCAGGGCAATTTCCACACGGGAAAAAATAATCGAGAGGTATTAGATTCATAACCATAACCTCAGTTGTTTTCTCACACCCGGTCGCAAAATGCCACTTTTTATACCTCTTGAGCGCGCGCAAAACAGATCTGTACGGCCCTCGGGTGCAAAGTGCCGTTTTGCGCCCGCCCACTCGGTCCGAAAAGAGGCATTTTTGCAGACCAGGTGTTGAGAAAAAAATTGTGTGCATCACGCCGGGCACAAGGCTATTTTGGCGAGTGTGATTGCAGCATGCTCGCCTGCGGCTCGTACTGCAAATTTCACACCCGAAAAATAGTTCTTTGCGCCCTTGATACACAATGTACTAAATTCCACACTCTGCCACACCTCTAGCTGTGGAAATCGCCCGGGTTGGGCCCGCGACAACACTGAGAAAAAAAATTCGTTGAATTGACTAAATGCATTCATTTCGCCGCCCGTAACAGCGGCATTTACTTGTGTCAATTGATTGGCAGTTAATCCAACAAAATTTTCCTTGGATGAACTGCCAATCAATTGACAATCGCGATTGCGTAAATAAACATGTATCATTTATATCAGAGACAATGGGTTTCTATGGCGCGACATCACCAAACGCCGCCATATTGTTTTAATATGTCAACGGCTCTGAATGCGTCGTACGTACGACTCGGACACTGGTTTAAACAATTTTGCTTCATGGTACATCGGCAGTGCCGAATAACTGTGGGGAAAAAAAAAAAAAATTTTGCTTCATGGTTTCACTCCTTCAACAGATTCGAATTCTAACTGGTTATCAGGTGAGTGATAATCTATCATCTACACATTTTATGTAAGGAATATCATTAAAAAAGAGATATTTCTACGTCCAGGCATCCCGTAACACGCTACCTAACCTAACTTCAGTCTGACGCTACTCTTTCGCACTATCTCAAAGCGACCTAAGACTATCTGCCCAAAATTCACTCTTTAAGTATGAAACAAGTAGCACAATGTCAGAGTATAGAAGATCCGTCACTAAAAAATAGTCATGTAGTTATTCACAATATGTAATCTTGCTCTTTAATTAATTTGATCGTTCACAGCCAAATGCACACCCAGCGGTGGTCAAGCGGTGGTCGCGGCCATGATTGTGAGTTTCGCCCGCTTGACATCGACAATTACCATTTTGTGCAGTTTAAAAGAATACGTCTTCATTGTTGCATGAAACAAAGAAGTTTTCCGATGTATATCTTCGGAATTCCATCTAGAATTGCACTCTTGATTCCTTTTCCGCGCTCGTGACGCGTAGGCTTTGCTATCAGTGAAAACAAGTGAAAACTGGGTAAGGTCGGTAAAGAAGAGTAAAAAAATGACTGTAGCATGCTCTTAAGCCGCAGTTTACTACGTTGTACAGCAGTTTTTATATGCACGTTCTGCACGAAGTGACTTTTCATGCCATTTCCTTAATAAATATTTTTTACGGCACAGACATTAAAACGGCACTTTACGGCACGGAAAGAGACGTTTCAAAGATGTCATTAATATAGAGAGATTCAGAATTCGTGACAAATCTTCGAGGGTCATTCTTAGGGGTTCAAAGTGCCACTTTACGCATCGAAAACATGGCAGGCATACAAAATAACTATTCGATGATAAACGCACCGGGTCGCGTGCAAATTGCCCAACAACGGGATGCTCACCAGACCTTATCTATCACTCGATTCTGCGAGCAGCTATTGTTATCCACTACGCGATAACGGCTGTTTCTCGTGCAATTCCGAACCTCCCTGCACTTGGTTTACGAGCAGTTATCATTGACCATGATAGATTTCGAACAACCGCACATCCTATTGGCTCTACGGACGGTATCGCTGACCAATACGCGTCGACGTTCGTTTCTCGTGGATTCCAAACTCCCCCGCGCACCCAGACACTTTTAGTATAAAAGCTGCTCCATAATTTTGGTGCCTTCATCACTGGACTGAATCAACGCAAACTAGTTGCCTCTTAACTCTGTATTTTCTTCATCAGTTTACGTGATATACTCGACTGCCTTCGACGATGAAAATAGTTATTCTCCTTGCTGCGGTATCCGCTGTGAATATTTTCATGGGTGTTAAAGGTGCAAATTACACGAAGGTTAAGCTTCCATCTACTACCAGGCTGTCGTGTCTTGGAGGATTCCAAATATCATTCAACCACTCGGACGGGGTCCACGGATTCGAATTACACGCACACGTAGGCAGGAAGCTTGCAGGTAAGGGGGCATCCGTAAATTACGTAAGACGATTTTTCGACCCCCTCCCCCTCTAAACGCCTCGCGTAATTTATTGTCGCCCGTAAGGCATACAAATGATTTAACTGGCCATTGCGCTCGTCACTTTCCGACGAAATTTTTAACTAACGAAATGTCTCTGATCCAGCTGGCGATCCTGGGAGTCTCAGAGGAGGTTATACGTGCAGAGAGGGTGATACTTGGTTTTACAGGAATCCCTCGGCTAACCTGAGGGTAGGACAAATGGTTTACTACTGGATCGCGCTTAACGTCTACGGGAATATCGTTTATACAGAACCCAGACAGTTCAAAGTACCCTTCGTGCCTGTGCCTCAAGGAGGCAAATAACGTGTCCCTGGTGACACCATGCCACCACAAGAGGTGAAATGGGAAACCCTGAGGATCGAGCCTGTGAAAATTTATTATTTCTTCCATTATAAGTTGAGAAAAATTGTACGTAATACGAATTTTATTATTGTCAAGTTACTTCGGGCCAGGCTTTTTCCATAATCAAATAAAATATATGCTTGTAAAATGTATACACTGTGATTATAATCTATAGAACCTCAAAACTGTTTCACATATCCTATAATATTTACGGTCATATAAAGTTGACGAGGAACAAGCTCCACGTATTCCTGAAACAAAACCAGCTGAACAAAACAGAGAACAGCGGAAATCCAATTGAATTTCCATCTTGTTCTCGCGTTGAAATTACGAGTGACGAAACGAACGCACAAGGTTCGGTGTTGTTTTTCTCCAACCAACTTTGCCAAAAAAAACTTCAATAATCAAACCGCAAGATCAAGTTCAAGTTCAAGTTAACGAGAATACGGCAGAGATTCGGTGTGAGTTGATGAACGGCGAACAGAAATTTACAAACACAATGACCTCAAACTTTTCAAATGCACTAGTTCCATTGCAGATAGTGCTTTACTTCAGGAGGACCTTGACAGGGTAAGCGAGTGGTGCTGCTCTAACGGTCTCAATCTCAACCTCAAGAAATGCGAGTGTATCTCCTTTTCAAGATCTAAAGCTGAGGTTGTCTTTGATTTAACATCTCGAATCACAAACTTTCCAGAGTTAGCACTATTAGAGACTTGGGAGTTGTGTTTGACACTAGGCTGACGTTCGTCCCGCACATGGACTTGGTAATCAAGAAAGCTCTGAAACCGCTCGGTTTTGTAATAAGATCTTCGTTAGACTTTAAGTCTGCTAAAACGGTTACGACGCTTTATAATAGTCTTGTCAGATCCATACCGATGTATGCATCGTCTGTATGGGCTCCATCTACCAGCTCTCACATTTATAACCTCGAGAAAGTCCAGCACAGGTTCCTCAGATATCTCTCTTTCAAGTTCGGCGAACCAATGTCTCGCATTGATCATGATTACCGACTGATTGCTAGAAGAGCAGGGGTATGTAGCTCGCACACAAGCTGTATCTTTTTCATTCGTCAATGAAATTTAGTTTAATTTACGCAGAAATGTCAAAGCAAACATTTGTTTTTACATGAAAAACAAAAATTTATAGTAAATATTTGAGGGATTGTTACTGCCTCAACAACGGCTCGAGGCCAGGGGCAGGAACGTCGGACCCCGACGATCTCTCTCTCTCTCTCTCTCTCTCTCTCTCTCTCTCTCTCTCTCTCTCTCTTTCTTTCTCTCTCTCGCGTTCACCGCTCCAAACGTCATCACGTTAAGCATTATCACGTACGACGTTCAAGAGGACATCGTTCGCCCAACGATTCTCTTTCAGCCCACCCTCGACCTTGCCTTTCCCACAGTGCCACCACCTCGCCTATCGTTCTATAGGGAGGCTGCGACTCCGCGGCCTACGATCTGCCGTCTGGACGACGACCTCGCCTCTTGGCTCCGGGGGTGGTGCTCCGCTCCCCTCTCGGGTCCGTCCTCGCCCGCTCCCTTGGCCCGACTGACTGGATTCACTATCTCCCCCCCGGTCGCCGCCTCGTCCGTCCCGCTCGGTTCACCCGGGGCTAAGACCCCCTTTGTTCTCATCGGCTGACGACCTACTCGTACCTTGACTCGTACGTCACACCTACAACGTACTCATACACAGGGACTCGTCAAATGATTTCCAACACATTAACATGACATATTCATCGCTGACTTTTATTCAATTTTTCGGGGTACGGGCCAACAAACCAAAATGCAAACTCAAAATCGTATTTTACAAACTGTGCCCTTTTTCAGTCAGCTACAGGGATAATTTTGGAAAAAAAGGTTTTCCGAAATATTGCATTTGTCCCGAGGTACAATCCAGGCATGTACCATGGGACATAGGGACTCGTACCTGGGGACAAGAGGTAAAATTCTCATGTACCTTGGGGCACAT
>JAEUYN010000556.1:0-82417 GCA_018257835.1 Euura lappo
GGGAGGTTTCGTCATGTAAGATTACCATGCTATGACAGCCTAATAAATACTGTTATCTGATGTGAAGTATTCATTACGTCAAACAAGACGTAGCGCAAGTATTTAGCAACTGTTTAGAAAGCGCAGAAAAGTTTGAGAGGTGTATTACTGAAACGGCGAGAAACGATGTCATTTTCTCTGTTCTTCCCTAAGGATGTAGGCCAGTCCCATCAATCTTTTATCAGAATGTCTTACCACAGATTCATTCAGTGGACTATCCTCTCAAAGATGCCAGGAGTTATAAATTTATCATATTGCCAAATTATATATTTTTTCGTTGTCATTGTAAACAAATGCTGTTAGGGAGGTTTGACCCACGTTCGATCGGGAGGTTTGACCATATTCAATTAGGTGCTAATAGACATCGCTGTCTAAAATTTTATCAAAGAAAGTGCAAAGCACGCTAAAAAAAACCCGAAATCCGGAAAAATGAAAGAACAGAGTGCTGCGAAGTCAAGTTTGAGCCTGAGCAGTAAGCGCGGTGGTCGGTGGTACGGAGAAAAAAAATGACGGCCAATAAGGGACCGGCGAAATTTTATGTTTCCTCATGCCTGGATTATTTTCGGATAATGTGTTAAAAGCCCAGAGATCAAAATATATGCCACAATATCTCAAATATGTGACTGCTTTATCCACATGGTCAAACCTCCCATCGCCCTGGTCAAACCTCCCATACATGGGGAGGTTTGACCGCGATTACGCGCATCTACAGAACGGCAAATAACTTTGTTTTTAAGGCTCTGAAAATTATCAAATAATTCAAGTACATTCTGCACAGTATGCTCAAAGATGAAGGTATGGACTGGAGTACTCCACCAAAACCATAGGGGGATCGCCGGCCCTGTCTTTATATATTCTCATATCGAAACAAGAAGCTGGTCTGGCCCACCGCTGAATGAATACACGATGCAATCTTCCTCGATTATTATTTACGAATGAAAAATATACTATTGGCCATCAAGTATACGGCTGGCAAAATCATGTGCCTTTGGGATATTTTCGCCGTCGAAATTCGATGAATTGTACATCGTGGAACAATTAACGGACGAAACTTTGGGATTGAGACGAGTACGAAGCTTGTCAGCAATCACACGAGTGGCAAATCAACAATCGTCCTTAGTCACACGCCATATTTTCTTTCAATCTAAAAAACCATGACCCTTGGAAGTTGAACCCGGTTGGAGTTTTTGATTCCCAGAGAAAGGTAATTTCAGACCAGATTTGGTATGACGCGCCAAAAATAGGGGAATATTTGCCCAGAATGATATGGCGCGCCAGAAAAAGGTCATTTCCGTACGATATACCAGCCCCGGGCAGAAATTTTCTTCTTCTGGACGAGTGATACCATTTTTGCACTCCGAAATGAGGAAATCTCTGTCCAGAAATGGTATAGCCCGCTCAAAAGTGTAAAATTTCTACGTCCAAGAGGTAATTCCGGCTCTGCGATGGCAACGCCAGCAATTCGGATCATTGTTCAATGATGTGAAAATAAATTTATTCGGCAGCTTTCATCCCGCTAAACTACTAGGCGATCCCCCTTTTCATGTGAGTATTATAAGAACATTCATGCCGACGACGCTTGTTCACAATTATACATTTTCAAAATGTGATCATTCAAATAGAATTAATTCAACATATTGGTTATACAGGGTATCCGAATAAGGACCCAAAATCCACTTGATTGAGAATTTATTTGAATAAAGATTCAAATCTAAAGTTATCGAATCACTCAAAGTTCTACCTACGTACTTATTTCGCTTCTGTATTTGTTTTATACCTACAATAAACCAGAATCTATTTCGTGATCATAAACGCATCGGGTCGTGCAAATCGTGCCCCACAACCGGATGCTCACCGCAGCTATTGTTATCCACTACGTGATAACGGCTGTTTGTCGTGCGATTCCGAACCTCCTGATTGGTCTACGAGCATTTATCATTGACCATGATAGATTCCAAACTCCCCCGCGCATCCACCCACTTTTTGTATGAAAGCTGCTCCATTTTCGTGCCTTCATCAGTCGACTTGATATACTCGACAAACTTCAACGATGAAAATAGTGATTTTCCTTGCTGCGGTATCCGCTGCGAATATTTTCGTGGGTGTTGAGGGTGCCGCCGATCTACCTCCAATTGAAATTGACGCTCGTTACACACGGATGGAGGATGGAGGATTCCAAGTAACACTCCCGAAGGATTTAAAGATTCAGAAGTTCACGTTTCATGGAAACGTAGACAGGGCGACTTCAGGTATAGACATACAAATGATTTAATTGGCCATTGCGCTCCTCACTTTCCGACGAAATTTTCAACTAACGAAATGCCTCTGATCCAGGTGGCCAACCTGAGAGTGTCACGTACCATGTACACAGACAAGAAGGCGGTCGATGGATTTACAAGAGCTCCTCCGGTATCCTGCAGCCTGGAAACATAATTAGCTTCTGGTTAGAGTTTGAACTCAACGGACAGCGTCGTCAGTCAATGCCCCAATACTTCATTGCGCCTGGAGGCCCTTCGGCACGCCTACCTGTAGTTCCAATTCCAGCTTGTGTCAAAATGATCAGTCGTGGAGGATTCCAAGTAACACTCCCGAAAAATTTAAATCTTGAGGATATCAAGTTTCATGCAAAGATATACAGGGGGATTCGAGGTAGACATACAAATGATTTAACTGGCCATTGCGCTCGTCACTTTCCGACGAAATTTTTAACTAACGAAATGTCTCTGATCCAGATGTCGTTGGCGAGAGTTACCTAGGATATATACGCTACAAAGAAGACGGTCAATGGACTTACCGGGACCTCCTGGCTAACCTGCGGCCAGGAGACGAAATGGACTACTGGTTAGTGCTTGACTTGAACCACCATCAATGTACTACAAAGCCCCAAAACTTCACTGTGCCTGGAAGCCCATCGACAGGCTCATCGTCAGGCTCATCGTCAGGCTCATCGTCAGGCTCATCGTCAGACCCAGGCCCACCGAAAAAGAAAAGAAAATTGTAATATATTACATGAGAAAGTACATAACGAATTTCATAAAGCTGTGATTGGATTCGTGATATGAATTATCATGTAAATTAAGAATATTGTAGATTTGATTTTTGTTCTGATCATTATCTTGTACAAATAAACATAATTTATTATCTAACTTACTGTGTGATGTTTTACATGAGTTTTAGCTTTACGAGTTTCAAATTCTTTGAAGAAACTGGAAATCAATCACAATCATATGTTATAGTCTTGACCACCAATTTGATTACGATAGAGTACGCATCCTCGATGAAGAGCCTAACTATCATACAAGAATATTGTTAGAAATGTGCAAATTGTAGCACATTCTAACTCTGTTAATCTACGACAAGATGTTTAACATCTTAGTACCATCTACTCTTGTTACATCCGTAGATAATATTTACCTAATCTCCCTAACTTAGATTCTATGATTGTCTTTGGCGCCAATTATATTCTTCTCCCGCGCAATTCTCCTCTTCTAGTCGCCGTGTCGTGACAAGTTACACAGCTGTCATTATTGTTTTTCTTCCAACTCTAAACAAATTGGAAAACACGATGGAGAAGTGGGCGGTTAGAACCGCTGAATGGTTTCTTTCTTCTTTGGAATAAAAAAATTCCGTCATTAAATTAATCTATTTTAAATTTTTTTCTTTCGATTTAAGGTAATTATATTCTTTTAGGTTATGTTTCTACGGTCAAGTTCAAATCTTCCCTTCATAATTTTGTCATTTGTACCTTGACAGATGTAAATAAAATTTATTGACTCTGAGGAGGGCTCACACCAGAGCCGAAGCGTCATCACGTCGACGTTTTTCTTCTTTTATGACCTACATATCCAGGAATTCTGTACGCACAATTTCGTACAGTTCTGCAACGAACTCCAATTATTTTCGAATTGCGAAGCAGTCGTAAAAATAAAAAATATTCAATTCAAAATAAAAAAAACCAAGCTCGTTGAGTCTCATAGGATGTCGTACAATTTTGTAGAATCCTACAACAAACTCCAATAATTATTCACAATTTTCCATGAATAATTATCTGAAAATAAATCGTATTCAAAATAATAAAACTTCTACGTCAAACTACGATCAAGCCTAAAAATGTGCAAAAAATCGGGATTTTCGTGCTAATTCAAAATTCCGTGTAGTTTTCCGTATTTTTTCCATGGATATATTCGTAGATATGATACTTCCGTTACTTGAAGACTGTAGATTTTCCTAATTTTTCATGATTATCCGTAGTTTTTCACTTCCAAGACTACGAAAAATTATTCGGCGTTACATCGATTGTCGATCTTCGTGGATATTCGTGGAACTGATATTCTATTGGTTTGAAGACTACGATTTTAGCAGTAGAAGACTACTAATTTTTATGAGAATTTTCCAAATTCTACTTTCTTCAAGAAACGGAATATTAGTTCCACGAATAGCGACGACAATTTAAAAAAAAACTACAAATGGAATGACGCGGAATGTTCTTTCGTGGAGGACCGTTAGTATTCTCCGAAATATTCTGTTAATTCACTTTTTTTTCACTACAGAAGTGAAAAGCCCAACAGCGAAAAAAAATGTATCACACTTATTCGCCATCTCCGTGCTATAGTACGATCTTCTACGTCAAATTACGATAATGTATAATTTTCATCGAAAAGCTGCTAGAAGATGAAGTTTGACTAACGCGAAAAAGTTTTGAAGTTTCAATGGATGTCAGTCGCTAACCTGACATTGCCAGAAAATATTAAAATCTTGAAGATGAAACGGCGTGACCTGAAGACCCTAACTCTGGTAATCAACGAGGTTAAGCACGTTTGGACGTGGTCAGTACTTGGATGAGTGGCCCGGAGAAGTGGGCTGAGTTCGAATCCCCCACCGGCAGGAATTTCTATGAAAAAATCTACGAAAATCTTCGGAAAAGTACTACATTCTACGAAAATTACTACGCAGATACTACGAAATTGTTCGAAAACAGGCAGAAAATGGTGGAAGTTTTCGTAGATAATCATACAATTTTCGTAGCTTGTGATAAAAATTATTTTCATATAAAATGTTACGATATTCTACACAAAACACCGAAAGGAAGTACGAAAATTTCTACGCCAACACTACGACAGTGTTCCAATTGCCCTACGACGACATAGAAAATAGTAGAAATGTTCATAGAAAATCGTAGAAATTTTCGTACTTTGGCGTAGAAATTATTTCCACCAGGGTACTCAAGATAATTTTCCTTTTAGTTATAGTTATTCGTTGTGTTTCTCAGGCGCGGATCTAGACTTTTGATTTAGGGGGGGTTAAGGTTTCGTGGGGGGAGTTTCCGGGGGAAAAAGTTGTATCAGCTGTTTTATCAGTCATCGAAAATTCATATTTTCGTTTTTTTACTGTGATATTTGGGACGCAAGGAGGGGGTCATGACCCCTGTGACCCCCCCTGAATCCGCGCCTGGTGTTTCTGAGGCACTTATTTGAAGGTTTTTGGATAATTTTCTCTTTTGCCATGACGCACAGCTTCTTTAGCATCTTCCTCCGACTGATAATCAGTCGGTTCGATTACTTTTTCACTCTTCCAATTTCCTCCACGTGTAGAAATAATTTACGATTTTTGCTTCCAGCATCATGACCGGTGAAGTGTTTCTCCTTCTTCTGCTCCTCGTTCCTTGGGAGATCATCGCCGGTAAAATTCCATTGTCCAATGGCACAGGTGGTACAGCGATAGATTGGACTCGGCGTTAGGGTGGCTACGACGATCCGAGACAGATCAAGGTCCGCGCTACCATTCATGCCGCCTATCACGGGGGGCAATATCACAAGACCGGAGACCCGAGGGAACACGAATGAGCCAAGGATCAGTGGGCTGTGGTCACCGGAGGCGCTCGCGACAATCTGGCCAAGTATGATGCTCAGCATCCGAACAAGTAAGGGGACAAGCGAAAGCGGAAAATATGCGACCAGCGCACTTATTGTCATACTTGTACTTTTTTTTTTATGAAGAGAATTATGAAGATTTTGTGATCGTTCTCCAATATTTTTACTCATGTTTGGCCATAAATATATACATATTCTTTGTACTCGATACATTCAGAATATTCTATCTGAGTATGGTACGCGAGTATGGAACAAAGTTGAGGAATAATGTATCGTCGTGGCGATTGATTGCCGCGTCGACTTGTACATTTTATTCTTATGGAAATAAAAGTGAGCTAAGATTCTGAGGTATGGATTTCCATACCTGCTTACTCTAAGGTATGGAGTACTCCACCAAAATCATAGGAGGATCGCCGGCCCTGTCCGTATATTCTCATATTGAAACAAGGAGCTGGTCTGGCCCACCGCTGAATAGATGCACACGATGCAATCTTCCCCGATTATTATTTACGAATGAAAAATATGCTATTGGCCATCAAGTATGCGGCTGGCAAAATCATGTGCCTTTGGGATATTTTCGCCATCGAAATTCGATGAATTGTATACCCTCACGGAAAAAAACACCCATTTTACACCCAAATTTACACCCAAATATACCCTTAACTCTAAGGGGTAAATTCGTACCCCCAACTTGAGGGTTAACCCTGAAGTTGAGGTTTTGAGCTAAAATAATTTCCGAGCGGTCACCCATCCAAGTACTGACTGCGCGGAATGTTGCTTAACTTCGTTGATCGTCAGATGTCTGGTAACCTCCTGGCTCCAATCTAGCAATCTTACAGTATAGGGAAATTTCTTGAGTCATATAGTTTAACCATGTGGTTTGGAGATTGTTCTTTACGTTTAGAGTATACCGTCAATTCTAGATCGGTGAAACCATCAAACTCGGAGATACCCTCAAAGTTGAGGCTGAACCCTCAAATCCCGTTGGGCGTAACCGTCAACTCACAGGGTTAACCTCAACGTTGAGGGTAAACACTCAAAGTTGAGGCTAAACCCTCAAATCCCGTTGGGCGTAACCATCAACTCACAGGGTTACCCTCAAAGTTGAAGATTAACCCCGAAATTTTGAAGGTATACCCTGAATATCGAAGGTTTACCCTCAAATTTGGGCGTTTACTCTCAAACTTGAGAGTTAACTCTCAAAATTGGGTGTTTTTTTCCGTAAGGGTATCGTGTAACAATTAATGGACAACATCTTTCAAACGTCTCTTTTCGTGCTGTCAAGTGCCGTTTAACAGGGCCGGATTAGCTCTGTCCGGGGCCCTAGGCAAGCAATGATATCGCGTGTCTAATGGTATAAGGTCGTATGCGCCAATATACGACTTTTTACCACGCGTAATGGTAAAAAGGCATGTCAAATTTTTTTCTCCGTATTTACGCGAGATATGTTAAAATACCGTCAGAAAACTAGAAATTGCAAAATTGATCAACTCAATTGGAGGTAGATCGGTGGCACTCTCAACACCCACGAAAATATTCGCAGCGGATACCGCAGCAAGGAAAATCACTATTTTCATCGTTGAAGTTTGTCGAGTATATCAAGTCGACTGACGAAGGCACGAAAATGGAGCAGCTTTTATACCGACAAAAAGTGTGTGCATGCGCGGGGGAGTTTGGAATCTATCATGGTCAATGATAACTGCTCGTAGACCAATCAGGAGGTTCGGAATCGCACGACAAAGAGCCGTTATCACGTAGTGGATAACAATAGCTGCGGTGAGCATCCGGTTGTTGGGCACGATTTGCACGACGCGAAGCGTTTATGATCAGGAAATAGATTCTGGTTTATTGTAGGTATAAAACAAATACAGACGCGAAATAAGTTCGTAGGTAGAACTTTGAGTGAATCGATAACTTTAGATTTGAATCTTTGTATTCAATTCGATTTTCAATCAAGTGAATTTTGGGTCCTTATTCGGATACCCTGTATAACCAATATGTTGAATTAATTCTATTTGAATGGTCACATTTCGAAGATGTATAATTGTGAACGAGCGTCGTCGGAATGAATGTTCTTATGACACTCACATGAAAAGGGGAATCGCCTAGTAGTTTAGCGGGACGAAAGCTGCCGAATAAATTTATTTTCACATCATTGATCAATGATCCGAATTGCTGGCGTTGCCATCGCGGAGCCGGAATTACCTCTTGGACGTAGAAATTTTACACTTTTGAGCGGGCTCTACCATTTCTGGACAGAGATTTCCTCATTTCGGAGTGCAAAAATGGTATCACTCGGCCAGAAGAAGAAAATTTCTGCCCGGGGCTGGTATACGTACGGAAATGACCTTTTTCTGGCGCGCCATATCATTCTGGGCAAATATTCTCCTATTTTTGGCGCGTCATACCAAATCTGGTCTGAAATTACATTTCTCTGGGAGTCAAAAACTCCAACCGGGTTCAACTTCCAAGGGTCATGGTTTCGTACTCGTCTCAATCCCAAAGTTTCGTCCGTTAATTGTTACACGATGTACAATTCATCGAATTTCGACGACGAAAATATCCCAAAGGCACATGATTTTGCCAGCCGCATACTTGATGGCCAATAGTATATTTTTCATTCGTAAATAATAATCGAGGAAGATTGCATCGTGTATTCATTCAGCGGTGGGCCAGACCAGCTTCTTGTTTCAATATGAGAATATACACAGACAGGGCCGGCGGTGCCCCTATGGCTTTGGTAGAGTACTCCATACCTTAGAATTAAGCAGGTATGGAAATCTTGGCTCACTTTCCATAAAAATGAAATGTACAAGTGGACGTGGCAACCAATCGCCACGACGATACATTTATCCCACAACTTTGTTCCATATCCTGTTTGTTATCATTTATGTATTCCAAAGAATTCTGCGCAAAACACTGAAAGTGATTAAACCACAGTTTACAGGTACGATTTACAGCAGTTCCTATATCCACTTTGATGTGCTCCTCACGACTCTCACGTGGCGTCGAAGTGACTTTCAATGCCTTTTCATCAATAAATATTTTTTACTGCACTTTACGGCACGAAAACAGACGTTTCAAAGATGTCATTAATATAGAGTGATTCAGAATTCGTGACGAATCTTCGAGGGTCATTCTCGGGGGTTCAACGCAGAAATCGGCAAAAATGATAATTCCAAGGACATTTTGGTTATATATTATCAATTGTTTTGGAACTCGCAAATATTGTTTGATAGAATTGAAAATATTGTTCGAATTAATGTTGGTGCAGCATACAAATTTTTATGATTCAATAATATTATTTAGAGCGTTGATCATTGGTAAAAATCATAAGGCGAAAATCTGTAAATTGAAATTATATAGTGAATGATGGATTTCTTCCGTCGAATCTCCCATTTTCACAAAATTCATCAATTACGTAGAAGTATATTTTTATTTTTTCAGAAAATGTCACTCCACTAGAAAGAGAATCATTGATTATCCGAAAAATGGTCAATTAGTGAAGAATCATTTGCTAATTATTCGATATATTAGTACTGTGAGAGTCTAAATCTCGGTCTAAATTGTGAATTATTCAAGAATCAATCGATCTGAAAGTCTAAATCTCTGGAGATCAAGAGATTAAATCGCGACCGACGATGAAGAAGATGAAACTAAATCACAGGTATATTCGTTTCGACTGTGCCTGCGATGATAAAGTCAAGTTCGGCAGTTCTACGTCGGTTCAACGCACTGTATAATCAATTTTGAATAAAAAATTATTTCGATCTTCCCCGAATATACAGAAAGAAATAAAATAGGTTCATTTTCAGTGTACCGCATTCTTGCATTACATGTGAAATCTGTAAATATTATTCTAAAGTTTCATTTTATCCGCCACAAACTGCCCATTTTTTCGGAAAAATAGCATTTTATTCGTCACTAATTGTCCATTTTCTCAAAAATGAGAAATGTATTTGTTACTAATTACCCATTCTCTAGAAAATGAGAAATTTATTTCAAACTCATTATCAATAGACCCGACATATATAGTATTATATTTTTGAAGTATTCAAGTATTAATAATTTGATCACGATTGTCAGAATATTTTGCGGCCGGCCCTTCATATTATTACTCCGTGGTAATAATATGGAGGGCAGGCTTGCCCACGATCACGGTCGTATACACAGGTCCGGCAACTCCCATGGTGGGGGTGGGTCCCTTAGCGAAGCTTCAAAGTTTCCCGAATCGGCCACTGAATTTTTGGCGCCCGAGTAGGTTAGTTCAGGGTTGGAGTATAAAAAATGTTTCTAACCTCAAAACTTGTGAGCGAATAAATTTATATTCCGTCCAAATTGCGTTACTCTTTCAATTACATCTATTTATATTATTATTGCAATTTTTTATGATCGATACAGCACTCTACGGGAATGGCCCACTGGCGCACAAACTAATGACGCACAGTAGTCATGGCGCACCGAAATTTGACACACGGTGCCATGGCACACTGAAAAATGACGCACGGAAAATTGACACACCAATCCAAGTGGCGCACGCTACTTTGACACACGAGAAATATGACACACAAAACTTGAAGTCAAATTTCAGACCTAATTTTCCCGATGCGTGACATTTCGGCGCACGAGAAATGTGACGCACGACATTTCGGCACACGAGAAAAGTGACGTACGACATTTCGGCACACGAGAAAAGTGACGCACGACATTTCGGCACACGAGAAAAGTGACATACGACATTTCGACATTTCGGCACACGAGAAAAGTGACGCACGACATTTCGGCACACGAGAAAAGTGACATACGACATTTCGGCACACGAGAAAAGTGACGCACGACATTTCGGCACACGAGAAAAGTGACATACGACATTTCGGCGCACGAGAAATGTGACGCACGACATTTCGGCACACGAGAAAAGTGACGCACGACATTTCGGCACACGAGAAAAGTGACATACGACATTTCGGCACACGAGAAAAGTGACGCACGACATTTCGGCACACGAGAAAAGTGACATACGACATTTCGGCGCACGAGAAATGTGACGCACGACATTTCGGCACACGAGAAAAGTGACGCACGACATTTCGGCACACGAGAAAAGTGACGCACGACATTTCGGCGCACGAGAAATGTGACGCACGACATTTCGGCACACGAGAAAAGTGACGCACGACATGACATACGACATTTCGGCACACGAGAAAAGTGACGCACGACATTTCGGCACACGAGAAAAGTGACGCACGACATTTCGGCACACGAGAAAAGTGACATACGACATTTCGGCACACGAGAAAAGTGACGCACGACATTTCGGCACACGAGAAAAGTGACGCACGACATTTCGGCACACGAGAAAAGTGACGCACGACATTTCGGCGCACGAGAAATGTGACGCACGACATTTCGGCACACGAGAAAAGTGACGCACGACATTTCGGCACACGAGAAAAGTTTCGACATACGACATTTCGGCACACGAGAAAAGTGACATACGACATTTCGGCACATTTCGGCACACGAGAAAAGTGACGCACGACATTTCGGCACACGAGAAAAGTGATACATAGACACGAGAAACACGTGACGCACGACATTTCGGCACGACGACGACATTTCGGCACACGAGAAAAGTGACGCACGACATTTCGGCACGAGAAAAGTGACGCACGACATTTCGGCACACGAGAAAAGTGACATACGACATTTCGGCGCACGAGAAATGTGACGCACGACATTTCGGCACACGAGAAAAGTGACGCACGACATTTCGGCACACGAGAAAAGTGACATACGACATTTCGGCACACGAGAAAAGTGACGCACGACATTTCGGCGCACGAGAAATGTGACGCACGACATTTCGGCACACGAGAAAAGTGACGCACGACATTTCGGCACACGAGAAAAGTGACGCACGACATTTCGGCACACGAGAAAAGTGACATACGACATTTCGGCGCACGAGAAATGTGACGCACGACATTTCGGCACACGAGAAAAGTGACGCACGACATCTCGGCACACGAGAAAAGTGACATACGACATTTCGGCACACGGTACAAACGGCGCACGATGCAAACGCGAGTAAATATTTGGTATTGTCTGTAGAAGTCCGCCACAGTGCCCTTTTCTCCAAAATTTTTAGCAAATTTTCGAAGAACATTGATTTTTATGGAATTTTTTTTTTTTTTTTAAACGAAGTGCCTATATACACAGACAAAAGTTTGGCCAGCAATCATATAACACACACACACACATGATACAACGCAGACGGTGTTCTAAGAAGGGTTAGAGAAGGTTAGGCTAGCCACTGAAGGTTAGAAAAAGTTAGGCCAGCCAATCATACAACACACACACACATGATACAACGCAGACGATGTTCTAAGAAGGGTTAGAGTAGGTTAGGCTAGCCACTGAAGGTTAGAAAAAGTTAGGCCAGCCAATCATACAACACACACACACATGATACAACGCAGACGGTGTTCTAAGAAGGGTTAGAGTAGGTTAGGCTAGCCACTGAAGGTTAGAAAAAGTTAGGCCAGCAAATCATACAACACACACACACATGATACAACACAGACGGTGTTCTAAGAAGGGTTAGAAAAAGTTAGACCAGCCAAATTTTCATTGTCTCAGACACCTTCTATGTGCGAGTATTTTGTAGGATATATGTTTGTACCGTGTGCCGAAATGTCGTATGTCACTCTTCTCGTGTGCCCAAATGTCGTGCGTCACTTTTCTCGTGTGCCGAAATGTCGTGCGACACTTTTCTCGTGCGCCGAAGTGTCGTGTGTCACTTTTCTCGTGTGCCAAAATGTCACCCATCGGGAAAATTACCTCTGAAATTTGACTCCAAGTTTTGTGTGTCATATGTCTCGTGCGCCGAAGTAGCGTGCGCCACTTGGATTGGTGTGCCCATTTTTCGTACGCCTTTGTTCAGTGTGTCATTGCACCGTGTGTCAAACTTCGGTGCGCCATGACTACTGTGCGCCAATAGTTTGTGTGCCAATAATACCTTCTCCTTTGCAATTTCCAAAATATCCCAAAACACAGCGATTTGTATCGGAAATTCCCCCAAAAAACAACAAAAAACCAACAAAATCTGCTTCAATAGTTTACTTGACATCATTTAATCACGGTCAGATGTACATCATATCATTGATATATTAAAGTTACGCAATTGAATTTGTTAATAACAGACTATGGGAAAACTGACGTTCGTTATACGTACAGAAATAGTACATTACACACCTAGGGCGGGAAAGTAGGCTATTCCAAACTGCATGTGAGATTGACAAGAACGCAGTTTGGGATGGCCTGTTTCACGCCCGTGGGTTGTATACTATTTTTCACCACCCCCTGCATCGGAAAGCACGACTTCCCGTTCACGCAGCGGGCCGAAAGTCGTACTTTCCGTGCAGGTGTGGTGAAAATAGGTTATGAACATTGTTTACACTCCAACTCTGTACTAGGCTTCTAGCGCGCCTCAGCAGCCATGGCAGCAGACGAAAACACACTTGGCTTCATTGAGGGACCCACCCCCACCATGGGAGTTGCCGGACCAACTTTGTGATAATATATTAGTCCAGTAAAATTAGACGTTGCATAGGAATTAAATTTCTTCTCAGGGCATGAAAGTTACACGAATCGATAGATGAAGGTCGCCTTATGACTGCATCAAAATGTATCCTCGCCAATTTCAGGGCGAGATTAGTAATTAGTGAAAAACAATCGGAAATTTGTGGCCCACCGATTTTTGCCGCCCTTTGCTCGAATGTTACTGAGTCAATGAAGGAAATGAAATTACCAACTTGTAGCGCCGGTAAATTAATATCAGATTCAACTGAAAACTATGGGCAAAGATGCATTGATAATTTACTATAATTATTTTAGGGGATTTCTCAGCGTTTTCCGACAAGGCTGACCCGTCAGCTGATCGTTCCGTCGTTCCCACGGCGCACAGTGGTCAAAATTCACGAAAAGCTAAAACCCTTTTTTTTACTTTTTTTTACATCCTTGATGGATGATATCATTCTACTATATCGTGAGCATTATCGGCGACATTTTTTAAAAATAATTTATGAGCGTAGAGTCCACAACGGCAGCGTAAAGTTGAGCAAAATCAACGCGTGTCCGTAAAAATCAAATTTCAGTCAAAATATCGATCTTAAATCATTTTTATACTAAGCAACACTAGCCGAATAATTATTTTAACTTCGTGAAATGTTTGTGGGTGTATTTTGATGTACAGAAATGGAAAAATACTTTCATTTATATTACATAGGTCGTCTGAGGCATATATGTGAAGAAATACTGGATTTGCACCTATTTTAGTGATATAACTACTCTTACAAAAAAGTTATACGAGGTTACACTTTCTGTAACGTTTTAAATTGTCGACTAAACTGTCAGGAATGGTGTGAAACAAAATTGAGCTGCTACTATCTGCTACCTTGTTCACTATCGAACGTTATGCACATAATTGTGCTCGTAAATAACCGAAGATCGCTTCATTCTGTCCGGAGCACATATTTCAATAAATATTATATCCATATTTTTTTTCATGATTTCGAATGTTGGCTGTGTGTATTCGGTTGAAGAGATTTCTGCATATTTGTGCATCTCACGACTCTCACGTGGCGTCGAAGTGACTTTTAATGCCTTTTCATGGATGAATATTTTTTACGGCACAGGCATTAAACGGCACTTGACGGCACGAAAGGAGACGTACTTTCAAAGATGTCGTCCATTAATTGTTACACGATATACAATTCATGGACTTTCGACGGCGAAAATATCCCAGAGGCACATGATTTTGCCAGCCGCATATTTGATGGCCAAAAGTATATTTTTCATTCGTAAATAATAATCGAGGAAGATTGCATCTGTAGTGTTCTAGGGAAATGACTCGCCATATTATCACGTATTATTATACATTCGTTTTATTATGATTCACACATGATACAAATAGGTTGGCGTCTCTCGACATACTGACTTACAGATACCTTAAATTATTCTCCTGGGCTCTTGCCTATCGTTATTCATAGCGTATACATTCACGTCTTCGTGCACTACAATTCCCCCCTTTTAGGATAACTACTCCAAACAGGTGAGCAGAATTTCCCCTTAATTTTAACGTAGGTATCTATGACTTATTCTGTAGATGCTTTTTTATTCTTTCAGAGCGCCTTGGTGCTTCTATATTTTCTACTTCCCCCTTTTAGGCTTTTCTTTCTCGTTTTTTTTTTTCTTTTTAATTGCTTTTGATTATCTGGTCTACATGTCTTTTCCAGGTCACGCCTGGTTCTACTTGAACCTCATATGTTATTGGTGACAATTTTTCTTTGATAATGGCAGGAGCTCTGCCCTTTTGATCTTACTCTGAAGTCGTCCACCATGACTTCATCTTCCGGTTCAAAGTTCGCTTGTCTATTACCTGGCCTAGCATCTTTTTGAGCCAGCTGATTGCTTTCGACTAGTGCAGTGACGTTAGGTCTTAATAAATCGAATCTCGTTTTAATTTCTCTATTGTACATGAGCTTGGCTGGAGAACGTCTGGTCGTACAGTGCTCTGTACTTCGATAATCGAAGAGGAATGCGTTCACCGCATAATCTAAGCTTTTGTTTGATTTTACTATTTTCTTTACTTTGCTTGTGAATGTACGAACAAAGTTCTCCGCCGCTCCGTTCGTAGCGGGATGCTTTGGTGGGGAAAATGTTTGTTCAATACCATTTTTCCTCATGAATTCTTTGAACTCATCACTGGTGTATTGAGGACCGCAGTCGCTTACCACATGATCCGGTAACCCCCAGCGTACGAACAGCTTTTTGAATAACTTCAATCGCCCTTTCCGCTTTTGTGTTTTTTCCTAAGTTAACGACTTCTGGCCATTTTCTGTGCGCATCTATTATTAATATGAACATGTTATCAAAAAAAGGCCGCAGAAAGTCCGTGTGCAGTCGAAACCATGGCTTACTTGGCCACGGCCACACTGCCATTGGAGTTTTCCCTGGTGCTTCGCGTTCCTGCAGGCATGGCCGTTTACATCCTTGAGTAATTTGTTCGATTTTCGAATCCATGTCTGGCCACCAGACGTAAGAACGCGCTCGCATTTTCATCTACACTATCCCCATGTGTGATGCGTGTAATGCTGCTAAGACTCTGTCGCGTAACGATTCCGGTATTATGACTTTATTACCCCATAGTATACAATCTTTCTCCAAGCTGAGCACTAGTCTTTTTGAGAAATATTTAGCTTCAACTTCCGTTAGCTTTGTATCTTGAGGCCATGAGTCTACTAAGAACCGTGATATTTTGCCGAGGACAGCGTCTTTCTTTGTTTCCTTGGCTACTAACTTTGAATCCAAAATCGGTAAGCCTTCTTCAATGTAATTCAAGGCTGAAAACTGTTTCTCGAATACGATTGTTTTATCTTCGATTGGTAGTCTCGACAATGCGTCGCAATTGCCGTTTGCCTTAGAACGTACCTCTTCGATTGTGTAAGTAAATCCCGATAAGAAGTACGCCCATCCCTGCAATCTACTTTGTACTGTTAACGTGAGCATCATACTTGGCCAGATTGTCGCGAGCGCCTCCGGTGACCACAGCCCTGAGCCCACTAATCCTTGGCTCGTTCGTGTTCCCTTGGATTTCCGGTCTTGTAATATTGCCCCTCGTGATAGGCGGCATGAATGGCAGCGCGGACCTTGCTCTGTCTCGGATCGTTGTAGCCACCCCATCCTAACGCCGAGTCCACTCTATCGCTGAACGATCTATGCCCCGGGTCATTGCATAACGGAATTTTACTGGCGATGATCTGCCAAGGAACGAGGAGCAGAAGAAGGAGAAACACGGTCATGATGCTGGAAGCAAAAATCGAAAAACATTTCTTTACACGTGGAGGAAATTGGAAAAGTGAAAAAGTAATCGAACCGAGTGATTATCAGTCGGAGGAAGATGCCAAAGAAGCTGTGCGTCATGACAGAATAGAAAATTATGCCAAAACCTTCAAATAGGTGGTTCAGAAACACAACGAAGAACCATAACTAAAAGGAAAATGATCTTGAGTAACACTCATCAAATAATTCGAGAGAGTCAATCTTGACAATCAATTATGAATGTAATTGTAATCGGGGAAACAAAAAGTATAGGTTTGGTAGAATATTTCCATGTGTGAGTTAATTTCTTGGAGAGAATCCTTTTTGCATTGAAAAAAAAAACGTATATAGCACAATATGGTTTTTAAAACTTTCTTTCTAAAATTAGTCATCACGCATGCAATTGCCTATAGTAGTAATGAAGAAAGGGGTGCGACGGGGGTCGGCGAAAGCCTCCCAGAACAATTCGTTATCCTGGTTCATACGATAATATACACGTTTAATTTACTATCTAGTTTTGTAACAAATTCGTTGAATTTGGAACAATCATTACGAATTTCAGAGCGAGAATAGGCTAACGCCTATCATTGAAGCTTTTGAAGAAAGTTGATCTATAAAATCGATGAAGACTTATGAAGACAGAAGAAGAAAACTGCTCGAAGGAGGTTTAACGACGAGTTTCTGTAGTAGCAGTTTCCGGACAGTGAATATATTCGGCGATATTAGCCTTATTCATACATCAGAATGTTGCATCATTGCGTCAATATTATTATTAATTCATCGACGGGGAACCACCTTCGGGGACGAACTCTGCATGCGTATCAGACGTATGAATGAATCTGTGAATGTGTTCGTGCGGTCTATAATCATTATCACTCAGCATTCTTTGGTCTTGTGTGAGCAGTTGGTTCGTTCTTCTTAATTCTGTTACACGATTGATAACTAAGTTGATTGAATAAAATTGTTTATAGTGATGTAGAGGGCGATAACAGGCGTCAAAGGTCAGTCGGGGATATTTTTCTGGTGATTCCCCGTCGGGTAATACCGTCGACCGTGATAGCAACGCGATTATGTTTGATTCTCGTGCATAAATATGGGTCCGATATCAATGATTACTGCATCAGTTGTTCGACTGCACTCGAAGCTACTCCTCCACGAACCTTTCTCGAGCAGTTTTCTGCTTGTTTCTTTCGTAAGTGCATACTATCAAAGCCTTCATATTGATTGAAATTCGTATTGATTGTTCCAAATTCATCGAATTCGTTACAAAACCAGATAATAAATTGAACGCGTGTACCTATAATCTCGTATGAACCAGGATGCGAATTCTTTTGGGAGGCTTTTGCCACCCCCCGTCGCACCCCCTGCCTCATTACTACTAGGCAATGGCATGTGCACTGAGAAAAGAGTTTCTTTATACCAAATAAACGCATTTATTTGAAAATTTCGCGAAATATTCGTTAGCTGTTAAAGAATATCTTAACATGAAGTAAATATACATGTTGTTTCCACTACTGTGGAAATTCCGTAGTATTCACATTAAATAAAGCATTCGGTTGAGACAGAAATCACACGATGTCTCCTCAAATACAGATTTATTAACATTTAACAAATCTTACACGAGGGTTGGAGATTTGATGTAATTCGTGCGTAGTAGTCTGTACGCTTGCCGCTAGAGGTGAGAGCGGCGCTGAATACTCTAGCTACACTCTCGCGAGTAAAAGCGCGCCAGTCATAATACATTCACCGACGTGAGGCGCGTCATTCGAAGCTCGAGGCGAACCCGTTCCTGGGCATTGTTTGGGCAGCATATTTTAGGTATGCACTATCTTTTTCGGTGGAAATAGTGAAGACAATCCAACAGTCACTTATCACGTTAAAAAAAAAAAAATTGGGACATGACGTCTTAGTCAATACCTGATTGGTCTAAAAAAAAATATCATCATTCGTGGATAACTGCACTGATAGAAAAGCACAATTTATTAACTATTAGTAGTTGAACTTCATGATCGTTCTGCTGAAACAGCAGGTGCGGGTTGAAGAGAAATACAAGATTTCTTAACTATTAAGAAATCCTCATTCCATTATCGTGTTTGATCGTCTGATATAACTGGACGCGAATTTGAAGGAAATTGATGATTCGTTAACTATTAAGAAATCTTTATTTGAGACAAAGAAACAAACTCAAATTAATGATTTCTTAGCTATGGCTAGATGTATATTTGCTTATACATATATACAAATATAAGATTCGTTAACTGTTAACGAACTTTGTTAACAACAACAAACCTCTTTTCTCAGTGTGTGACGACTAATTTCAGTTCGATCACAGTCTTAAAAACCATATTGTAGTATAAGATAAGTTTTTTTCGATGGAAAAAGGATTCCTTACAAAAAATTAACTCACACGTGGAATTATTCTACCAAACCTGAACTTCTTGTTCCCGAGATTACACGTCGAGTAAGTCTACGGCATTCGTAATAGATATTCAAGATTGACATTGCAATCTCTCGAATTATTTGATGAGTGTTACTCAAGATCATTTTCCTTTTAGTTATGGTTTTACGTTGTGTTTCTGAACTACTTATTTGAAGGTTTTGCATAATTTTCTCTTCTCATGACGCACAGCTTCTTTCGCATCTCCCTCCGACTGATAATCAGTCGGTTCGATTACTTTTTCACTCTTCCAATTTCGTCCACGTGTAGAAATAATTTCCGATTTTTGCTTCTAGCATCATGACCGGTAAAGTGTTTCTCCTTCTTCTGCTCCTCGTTCCTTGGGAGATCATCGCCGGTAAAATTCCATTGTCCAATGACCCGGGGCACAGGTCGTACAGCGATAGATTGGACTCGGCGTTAGGATGGGGTGGTTACAACGATCCGAGACAGAGCAAGGTCCGCGCTACCATTCATGCCGCCTATCACGAGGGGCAATATCACAAGACCGGAAATCCAAGGGAACACGAACGAGCCAAGGATCAGTGGGCTGTGGTCACCGGAGGCGCTCGCGACAATCTGGCCAAGTATGATGCCCAGCATAAGAACAAGTAAGGGGACAAGCGAAAGCGGAAAATATGCGACCAACGCACTTATTGTCGTACTTGTACTTTTTCTATATTCACTTTTGCTCGTAGTAAAACGAGAATTATGAAGATTTTGTGATCGTTCTCCAATAATTATTTGTACTCACCTTTGGTCATAAATATATACATATTCTTTGTACTCGATACATTCAGAATATTCTCTCTGCGTATGTACTCTGTTTTCATCCGATATTTTGTCTGTTACCTCTGTGCCTTCCTTTCTATAAAACCCACGCCAATAAAGACACGTCAAATTTCAAGGACCAATTAGCAAATGGAATTTGAATTCTATAAATTCCCTGAGCTGCTGAAATGACACCAACTGCAACGACGAGAGTTTGTTCTTGATGACCGGCTTACCTAATTTTTACCACCTGATGCTGTCTTTACACATTCAAACATGTTTCAATTTCAAGTAATCTGCGGTAGACTCTCGAAGGTGTTCCAAAAACAAACACAAGAAAAAACAAGAGTAGTTGGAAGGAATCAGTCTCATTTAATACTCAATACTTTATTCTATAAAGTGCCCTGGTGGAAATAATTTCTACGCCAAGAGTACGAAAATTTCTACGATTTTCTACAGAATATTTCGACGAATTTCTATGAACATTTCTACTATTTTTCTCACACCCGGTCGCAAAATGCCACTTTTCATACCTCTTGAGCCGGCGCAAGACAGATCTTTTCGGCCCTCGGGCGGAAAAGTGCTTTGCGCCCGCCTAAAGTACGAAAATCACGATTTTCTGCATGTTTTTAGGCTTGAATTAGATCGTAGTTTGACGTGGAAGTTTTATCATTTTGAATACAATTCATTTTCAGATAATTATTCATGGAAAATTGGGAATAATTATTGGAGTTTGTTGTAGGATTCTACAAAATTGTACGACATCCTATGAGACTCAACGAGCTTGGATTTTGTTATTTTGAATTAAATATTTTTTTTTTTTACGACTGCTTCGGAATTCGAAAATAATTGGAGTTCGTTGCAGAACTGTACAAAATTGTGCGTAGATAATTCCTGGATATGTAGGTCATAAAAGAAGAAAAACGTCGACGTGATGACGTTTCGGTTCTGATGTGAGCCTTCCTCAGAACCAATAAATTTTTCTCACACCCGGTCGCAAAATGCCACTTTTCATACCTCTTGAGCCGGCGCAAAACAGATCTTTTCGGCCCTCGGGCGGAAAATAGGCGGGCGCAAACGACTCTTTTCCTGCCCTCGGGCGCAAAGTTCCGTTTTGCGTCCGATCACTCGGTCTGAAAAGAGGCATTTTTGCGACCAGGTGTTGAGAAAAAAATCGTGTGCAACACGGGCGCAAGGCTATTTTGTTATCCTTGGTAACAATATAAGAGTAGATGGTACTAAGATTTTCAACATCTTGAGATTAACAGAGTTGCACATTTCTAACAATATTCTTTTATGATAATTAGGCTCTTCATCGAGGATGCGTACTCTATCGTAATCAAATTGGTGGTCAAGACTAACATATGATTGTGATTGATTTCCAGTTTCTTCAAAGAAGTTGAAACTCGTAAAGCTAAAACTCATGTAAAACATTACACAGTAAGTTAGATAATAAATTATGTTTATTTGTACAAGATAATGGTCAGAACAAAAATCAAATCTACAATATTCTTAATTTACATGATAATTCATATCATGAATCCAATCATAACTTTATGAAATTCATTATGTACTTTTTCATGTAATGTTTTACAATTTTTGTTTCGTTTTCGGCGGGGATGAGTCTGACGATGAGCCTGCCGATGAGCCTGACGATGAGCCTGTCGATGGGCTTCCAGGCGCAGTGAAACTTTGGCGCATTGTCGTACATCTACGGAACTTGAAGTCAAGCCTTAACGAGTAGTCCATTCTGTCTCCTGGATGCAGTTCAGCGTAGCGGTCCGTGAGGGTCCATTGACCGTGTTGTTTGGACTGAAAAGATCTTAGGATACTCCGGCCATTGACATCTAGATCAGAGACATTTCGTGAGTTAAAAATTTCGTCGGAAAGTGACGAGCGCAATGGCCAGTTAAATCATGTGTATGTCTACCTCGCTTCCCCCTGTATATCGTTGCATCAAACTCGATGTTATCAAGCTGTAAATTTTCCGGGAGTGTTACTTTGAATCCTCCATAACTCAGCATATGGACACGAGCTGGAATTGGAATTACAGGTAGGCCTGCCGATCGGCCTCCAGGCGCAATGAAGTAATCGGGCATTGACTGACGACGCTGTCCGTTGAGTCCAACCTCTAACCAGAAGGCAATTGTCTCTCCAGGGTGCAGGGTAGCGGAGCTCCTGTAAACCCATTCACCGTCTGTTTGTCTGTGTACATGTGCTACGATAGTCCCAAGTTCGCCAGCTGGATCAGAGACATTTCGTTAGTTAAAAATTTCGTCGGAAAGTGAGGAGCGCAATGGCCAGTTAAATCATTTGCATGTCTTTACCTTCAATCGACCTGTTTACGTGTCCATGAAACGTGAAATTCTGAATATGTAAATTGATCGGGAGTAATACTTCGAATCCTCCAGAATCCATCATTTCGACATGAGCTTTAATTATAATTGGAGGTAGATCGGCACCCTCAACACCCACGAAAATATTCGTAGCGGATACCGCAGCAAGGAAAATCACTATTTTCATCGTTGAAGTTTGTCGAGTATATCAAGTCGACTGATGAAGGCACGAAAATGGAGCAGCTTTTATACCGACAAAAAGTGTGTGCATGCGCGGGGGAGTTTGGAATCTATCATGGTCAATGATAACTGCTCGTAGACCAATCAGGAGGTTCGGAATCGCACGACAAACAGCCGTTATCACGTAGTGGATAACAATAGCTGCGGTGAGCATCCGGTTGTTGGGCACGATTTGCACGACGCGAAGCGTTTATGATCAGGAAATAGATTCTGGTTTATTGTAGGTATAAAACAAATACAGACGCGAAATAAGTTCGTAGGTAGAACTTTGAGTGAATCGATAACTTTAGATTTGAATCTTTGTAATCAATTCGATTTTCAATCAAGTGAATTTTGGGTCCTTATTCGGATACCCTGTATAACCAATATGTTGAATTAATTCTATTTGAATGATCACATTTCGAAGATGTATAATTGTGAACGAGCGTCGTCGGAATGAATGTCCTTATAACACTCACATGAGAAGGGGGATCGCCTAGTAGTTTAGCGGGACGAAAGCTGCCGAATAAATTTATTTTCACATCATTGTTCAATGATCCAAATTGCTGGCGTTACAATCTCGAAGCCGGAATTACCTCTTCGAGGTAGAAATTTTACACTTTTAAGCGGGCTATGCCATTTCTGGACGGAGATGTTGTAATTTGTAAGCAGGTGATGGAGAGTGAGCAGGTTAAGCACGACGATTCAACAAAGTATTTATTTCTTTATTGAAATCAACAAAATAAATCCAAAAGGCGCCTGCAACATTAAAGATTTGTATAAGATATAGTTCATGTTGCATGGCGATATCATCACGTGGAGCGCATTCTCCGTTTACATAATTAAATACAATCGTTCACCTTTATTTCTTTTTCTGGCAGGTTTGCCCAATTTAAGTAGTTTTCTGTCTTCAATTCTCTGATCTGAGTGTTGAGAGAAGTACTTATAATGAATGGATTCAGACGGATTTATTTTGATTTAGACTGATTTGTCTTATCTATCTTTTCCGAAATTCTGACTGACTGACCGCTGACTGACTGACTTCCGACTCGTTCTCTGCGCATGTTGTTGCGCGCACTTGGTTAGTAGTCCGTCTGACTCCAGTCGTACAGGTTTAAAGTAATTAATCTCAACAGGAGATTTCCGTATTTCGGAGTGCAAAAATGGTATCACTCGTCCAGAAGAAGAAAATTTCTGCCCGGGGCTGGTATACGTACGGAAATGACCTTTTTCTGGCGCGCCATATCATTGTGGGCAAATATTTCCCTATTTTTGGCGCGTCATACCAAATCTGGTCTGAAATTACCTTTCTCTGGGAGTCAAAAACTCCAACCGGGTTCAACTTCCAAGGGTCATGCTCTTTTTAATCCGAAATTCCAAAATTTTTTATAAAAAAAAAAAATTAACAAACTAAAGGTTGTAACGTATTCGACAATTTGAAAAATCATCCAATTATTAATTTAGAAGCATTCAAGAAAATAGAGACAATAGAATTTAAATTCAAACCACGGATGTCACCTGACTTACCGTTCACATTCATTGCAAATGACTTAGAAGCATCAACACACACACATTAGAGTCACAGTAACAAAATTAAACAGTCATTTGGACAACAACACAATACACGATTAACATTGTTTATACAAAACACACGTAGCTTAACCACAAAAATGTAAAATAATTTAAGGAAGATTTCCTGTCAAAAAGACAAACACACATGTACATATTTCACAGACAATTACTGACACAATAAACGGAGATTAACACATATGAAAATCAACTGGATTGTCGTAAATAGTATTCATACGCCACGTAGAGACGTTGAGGAGTTCGTGGGTCAACCCCTACTCCCGAAAATTTGAATAAATGTGCCTACGCATAAGGAAAAGTAGTGCGAAAACCGAGGCGACGTCACTTCGGTCAGTCCTCCCGGACAAATTGGTACGTTGCTGCAGAGCCTTACTGCAGTAATCGAATTTAGAATCAATTTTCGACTTAGAAGATTTTATTTTCTCGATTTAACGACTTAGAAAAATTTTGCTGGCATTCCATTTCAGACTACGGTCTTTAAAAGTATACATATTGCTTAATTATTATTAAACAAAGCTCCCAAGAGACAGCAATTAACAAACTATTGAAGATATTGCGAGAATATTCAATTCAAGTTCATACAAATCTTCACTATCAATATTAAATTTGTTTTAACCTAATTATTTCAACACCTGCACACATATCATCACACAACACACATCCTCAGACGATTTCTCCAATCCTACAACATCCTATCTCAATTGGTTAGTCCTCAGATAGATTGCTACTAGTAGAAACCCCCTGGACTTCGGAAAAGGGACTAAACGAATGTGGTACATCTATTCTGAGTCCTCTCGAGTAGAACAGGTAGAGAAATCCTTCCTTTGCCGTACGAAAGTATCGCATTGCACAAATTTTCTGAGCTTAGGTGATTTATTTCGATTTAGTTGTCCTTCTGGAAGCCCTGATGAGTCTCATACTCAACGAAAACTTTCAATTTCTATCAGAACGAGTGCTATCAAATTAAAATTCTCATAAATAGTTATAAATGGTCAAATCTTCGATGATAGTGATAAAACTCGTATAATATCAGTTTAATCTGAGTGATCGTGACACACTATGAAAGGATCACAGTGAGGATAAATGTTATAAGGTGTAACGTCGCATCGACAATTTTTCTTACTTTTCATACTTTTTTTTTACAAAACCTCTAAAGACCTCTGAAACGCATAGATAAATCGAATTTCGGACGAAATTCCAAAATTTTTATTTTTTAACAAAAAAACTTGACAAGTTAACGGTAAAAGGTCGCATTCGCCATCATTTTTTTTTAAATCATTTTTCCAAAATACTCTAAAATCATGTGAAATGCATAGAAAAATAAAAATTCCGATTCTCAAGATGAGAAAAGATAATACTAATAATGGCGAATGCGACCTCGTACCTTTACCGTGTCAATAATTTTTTTTGAATCCCGAAAATTTTGATAAAATCCCGGAATTTTCATTTTTCTTCGCGTTTCACATGATTTTAGAGTATTTCGCAAAAATGGGTAAAAAAATAATGGCGATATGACCTTTTACCTTTAGCGTTTTAATAATTGTTTGTTGAATCTTGAAAATTTTGAAAAAACTTCGGAATTTTCACTCTTCTCCACGTTTCACGTAATTTTAGAGTATTCCGAAAAAAAGAGTAAAAAAAAAATGGCGAATGCGACCTTGTACCTTTAGTAAACACAATTATTTTTTTTGGGGTTAGAGATGAAAGGGCATAACCGCCAGTACTCACGACCTTTCACTGTTAGAAATTGCAGCTGTTTTCCGTATGGCGGATTCTGGAGGATTCATAGTAGCACTCCCGAGGGATTTACAGATTCAGGAGTTCACGTTTCATGGAAACGTAGACAGGGCGACTTCAGGTAAAGACATACAAATGATTTAACTGGCCATTGCGCTCCTCACTTTCCGACGAAATTTTTAACTAACGAAATGTCTCTGATCCAGGTGGCAAACCTGAGAGTGTCACGTGCCGTGTAAAGAAACAAGAAGGCGGTCGATGGATTTACGAGAGCCCCTCCCATATCCTGCAGCCTGGAAACACACTTAGCTTCTGGATAGAGTTTGAACTCAACGGACAGCGTCGTCAGTCAATGCCCCAATACTTCATTGCGCCTGGAGGCCGATCGGCAGGCCTACCTGTAGTTCCAATTCCAGCTGATGTCGAAATGCTGGATTCTGGAGGATTTCAAGTAACACTCCCGAAAAATTTAGATCTTGAGGATATCGAGTTTCGTGCAAAGATATACGGGGGGACTCGAGGTAGACATACAAATGATTTAACTGGCCATTGCGCTCGTCACTTTCCGACGAAATTTTGAACTAACAAAATGTCTCTGATCCAGATGTCTCTGGCGAGAGTTACGTAAAACGTATACTCCAGAAACAACACGGTCAATGGATATACAAGGACATCCATGCTAACCTGCGGCCAGGAGACAGGATGGACTACAGGTTAAAGCTTGACCTCAACTCACGTCCATGTACTACAAAGCCCCAAAGCTTCACTGTGCCTGGACGCCCATCGGCAGACCGATCGGCGGGCTATTCCGTAGGCCCATCGGCAGGCTATTCCGTAGGCCCATCGGCAGGCTATTCCGTAGGCCCATCGGCAGGCTCATCGTCAGGCTCATCGTCAGGCTCATCCCCACTGAAAAAGAAAACAAAATCGTAAAATATTACATGAAGAAGTACATAATGAATTTCGTAAAGTTATGATTGGATTCATGATATGAATTATCATGTAAATTAAGAATATTGTAGATTTGATTTTTGTTCTGATCATTATCTTGTACAAATAAACATAATTTATTATCTAACTTACTGTGTAATGTTTTACATGAGTTTTAGCTTTACAAGTTTCAACTTCTTTGAAGAAACTGGAAATCAATCACAATCATATGTTAGTCTTGACCACCAATTTGATTACGATAGAGTACGCATCCTCGACGAAGAGCCTAACTATCATAAAAGAATATTGTTAGAAATGTGCAAATTGAAGCACATTCTAACTCTGTTAATCCACGACAAGATGTTGAACATCTTGGTATCATCTACTCTTGTTACATCTGTAGATAATGGTTACAGTCTCCCTAACTTAGATTCTATGATTGTCTTTAGCGCCAATTATATTGTTCTCCCGCGCAATTCTCCTCTTCTAATCGCCGTGTCGTGACAAGTTACACAGCTGTTATTATTGTTTTTCTTCCAACTCTAAACAAATTGTAAAACACGACGGAGAAGTGGGCGGTTAGAACCGCTGAATGGTTTCTTTCTTCTTTGGAATAAAAAAATTCCCTCATTAAATTAATTTATTTTTAATTTTTTCCTTTCGATTTAAGGTAATTATATTTTTTTAGGTCATGTTTCTACGTTCAAGTTCAAATCTTCCCTTCATAATTTTTTCATTTGTACCTTGACAGATGTAAATAAAATTTATTGATTCTGAGGAGGGCTCACACCAGAGCCGAAACGTCATCACGTCGACGTTTTTATTCTTTTATGACCTACATATCCAGGAATTCTGTACGCACAATTTCGTACAGTTCTGCAACGAACTCCAATTATTCTCGAATTCCGAAGCAGTCGCAAAAATAAAAAATATTCAATTCAAAATAACAAAATCCAAGCTCGTTGTGTCTCATAGGATGTCGTACAATTTTGTAGAATCCTACAACAAACTCCAATAATTATTCACAATTTTCCATGAATAATTATCTGAAAATAAATCGTATTCAAAATAATAAAACTTCTACGTCAAACTACGATCAAGCCTAAAAATGTGCAAAAAATCGTGATTTTCGTGCTAATTCAAAATTCCGTGTAGTTTTCCGTATTTTTTCCATGGATATATTCGTAGATATGATACTTCCGTTACTTGAAGACTGTAGATTTTCATAATTTTTCATGATTATCCGTAGTTTTTCACTTCCAAGACTACGCAAAATTATTCGGCGTTACATCGATTGTCGATCTTCGTAAATATTCGTAGAACTGATATTCTATTGGTTTAAAGACTACGATGTTAGCAATAGAAGACTACTAATTTTCATCAGAATTTTCCAAATTCTACTTTCTTCAAGCAACGGAATATTAGTTCCACGAATAGCGACGACAATTTAAAAAAAAACTACAAATGGAATGACGCGGAATGTTCTTTCGTGGAGAATCGTTAGTATTCTCCGAAAAATTCTGTTAATTCACATTTTTTTTTTTACTACGGAAGTGAAAAGCCCAACAGCGAAAAAAAATGTATCACACTTATTCGCCATCTCCGTGCTATAGTACGATCTTCTACGTCAAATTACGATAATGTATAATTTTCATCGAAAAGCTGCTAGAAGATGAAGTTTGACTAACGCGAAAAAGTTTTGAAGTTTCAGTGGATGTCAGTCGCTAACCTGACATTGCCAGAAAATATTAAAATCTTAAAGATGAAACGGAGTGACCTGAATACCGTAACTCTGGTGATCAACGAGGTTAAGCACGTTTGGACGCGGTCAGTACTTGGATGGGTGGCCCGGAGAAGTGGGCTGAGTTCGAATCCCCCACTGGCCGGAATTTCTACGAAAAAATCTACGAAAATCTTCGAAAAAGTACTACATTCTACTGAAATTACTACGCAGATACTACGAAATTGTCCGAAAACAGGCAGAAAATCGTGGAAGTTTTCGTAGATAATCATACAATTTTCGTAGCTTGTGATAAAAATTATTTTCATATAAAATGTTACGATATTCTACACAAAACATCAAAAGGATGACCCAGGGCACAGGTCGTACAGTGATAGATTGGACTCGGCGTTAGGATGGGGTGGTTACAACAATCCGAGACAGAGCAAGGTCCGCGCTACCATTCATGCCGCCTATCACGAGGGGCAATATTACAATTCACAAGACCGGAAATCCAAGGGAACACGAACGAGCCAAGGATCAGTGGGCTGTGGTCACCGGAGGCGCTCGCGACAATCTGGCCAAGTATGATGCTCAGCATCCGAACAAATAAGGGGACAAGCGAAAGCGGAAAATATGCGACCAACGCACTTATTGTCGTACTTGTACTTTTTCTATATTCACTTTTGCTCGTAGTAAAACGAGAATTATGAAGATTTTGTGATCGTTCTCCAATAATTATTGAAGGTTTGAAAAACCTTCCTTACTGAGGGTTGGCGGGGGTGGGGGGTGTTACGCGTCATGCTGGAAGCGTCACGCTGGAAGCGTCACGCGAAAGCGTTACGCTGGGGGGGGGTGTTACGCGTCACGCTGGAAGCGTCACGCGAAAGCGTTACGCTGGGGGAGGGGGGTGTTATGCGTCACGCTGGAAGAAATAAGCATAATCTTTTCTTATCGTAATTAAGCGTGACATCCGAACCTTAGGGTAACTTAAGGCGGTTTTTCAAACTAGCTTTTAGCACTGTGTTGTTAGGAGGAAAGTGCTAAAAGCGTTTCAACTTTAATTGTCTCGTGGAGGCAAGTTTTCTCGTATCTTTGATGGTTTCTCTCTAATACACCAGTGAATATGTTCATAATTCTCACAAGGTTTTACACCGAGAAAGTTTTTACTTTATTATTTGTACTCACCTTTGGTCATAAATATACCTATTATATACATATATATACATATTCTTTGTACAGTAAAACCTCAGTCCCTGTCCGCTCTCGGGACTGAACGCTTCCGTCCCTGTCCACGGAACAGCTGACTGTGGAGGGGAACGCTCGGCCAATCACGATACAGATGCAGTTAGACGGGGCGTGACAGCTGTGAGCAGCACCAATACGGCACCGAACGGCGGACAGGGACTGAAGCTAGGGATCGGACAGGGACTGAAGTTGGACAGGGACCGAGGGGACAGGGACTGAGGTTTTACTGTACTCGATACATTCAGAATATTCTGTCTGCGTATGTACTCTGTTTTCATCCGATATTTTGTCTGTTACCTCTGTTTCTTCCTTTCTATGAAACCCACGCCAATAAAGACACGTCAAATTTCAAGGACCAATTAGCAAATGAAATTTCGATTCTATAAACCGATGAGGGAATACCGATGAATCCACCCTTGAGTCGTAATTGTCCAATAGAACTGGAAACTCATTACGAATTCGAAAAAAAAAACAAAAAAAAAAACAGTATTATCTACGCAAAGAAATTTTTCACTCATACACTCTACCGTTTTAACGTCTCCCATTTTTTTGTCACACGAAATTGAACTCTTCGTGCGTTCGAGCTGCAGCTTTCAAGTTTCTTATAGATGATTAATGGCACTTATTATTTGAACGAATATTCCATCATCTCAGGGTGCAGTGCGGAAACAAATCTGCTACTCCATATTCGTACACTAGTAAAGGAACCCAGGCCTGCCAGTAAGTAACTCTGCTGTTGCCTCCGCCAAGCCCGGATGAGAAAGGAAGAGTAGGGCCGCGCGCAGGGTTCCATGTTGCGGATATTTACTCTAAATGATTTTTACGGACCAATGTCTGCAACCCAATAAGGGGTATATTCCAGGTCTGCCTCTAATCGATAGCCAGAGTTAGAGAGATAAACTGAGCATGCATTCACGCGTTCTTGTTGACAGTTCCGACGATATCTAGCGTTCTATAACACAAAATGCAAGATTCATCACCGTCCATCTAATAGGATATACTCAATAGTAATAATCGGTCAGAAAAATACTGACAACCGAGCGAGCATAGCGAGTGAGGATCTACACACACCCAATCAAGCAAGCACAGTTATTAGGGAAAAAAATGAAAAAAATGTACAAAAAGTATTGATATCTCCCAAAAAGCACCTCTGGTGCAAAAACCTTTCGCCAAGTACATTAATGTGTCCAACCACAAAAATTCACCGAAAAAAGTTTTCCCCACAAAATCTGTCTCCAAAAATGCCCACCAACCGAAATTCGTCCTCCAATAAAAGTATCCCATCAAAAATTCGTTTTCAACAAGAGTCGTCCTTCAAAAAATCTCTCTAAAAGGATTGAAATAAAACACAACTACCAAGTACAACAAAGAAAAAAAATCGAATCGAATCATACAGCGTTGGGTCCGTTCGCGCGCTACGCTCGCTCACTCGATTGGGTTTTCATAATTGGTGAGGAGAAAAATTGGGAGCATGAATTTCGAGAAGAGAAAATTTTCTAGAGAAAAAAATTTAGGTAGTGCTACTTGGCGGGCCTTTTTAGCAAGGTAAGAGAAATGTGACTCGTACACCTTAGTGGTCGCTCTTCCACTTACTCACAGCTGGCCCGCAAGTAGCACTCCCGAAATTTTTTTCTTTCGGAAATTTTCTCTTCTCGAAATTCATGCTGCCAATTTTTCTCCTTACCAAATATGAAAACCCAATCGAGTGAGCGAGCGTAGAGAGCGAACGAGCACAACGCTATATGATTCGATCCGATTCTTTTTCTTTTTTGTACTTGGTAGTTGTATTTTATTTCAATCCTTTAAGAGAGATTTTTTGAAGGACGATTTTTGTTGAAAACGAATTTTTGATGGAATACTTTTATTGGAAGACGAATTTATACGGTAAGGTCAAATTGAATCCGTTAGGAGTAATTACTAACCTAAAGGTCAAGTTTGACAATCTCGAAAAGACGCTTAAGTGTTACGTAATGCCGGGAACAGGTCCAACATTACTTGGAAGACATTGGCTAAAGAAATTTGGGCTATGGCCATTGCAATTCCTAAACGTAAAGAAATCTAACGATAAGCAAAGTTATGTGGGTAAACTCGAAACAGAAACGGTACTTGACCGAATGGCAAAAATGCACGAAAAGTTATTTTCAGAGGGACCGGGCAAATACACGGGAAGGAAAATAAAACTAACACTCAAGGACGGCACTAAACCGGTTCAATTGAAGGCCCATCATGTTCCTTTCGCTTTAAAAGAAAAGGTTTTTGAGGAACTAGATCGACTAGTCAAACTGGGTCACCCAGAACCAGTCAGCATAAGCGCGTGAGCCACGCCGGTGGTTCCAGTCGTCAAAACTAAAAATACAGTAAGAGTATGTGGTAACTTTAAGTTAACATTAAACCCATGTTTAGTTGTAAAAAGACATCCGCTGCCGAGACGGGAACAAGTCTTACACACGTTGCAAGTAGGAAAAAAGTGGTCTCAAATTGACTTAAAGCATGCATTTATGCAATTTGAAGTAGACGGAGCTCACAGAGATCCACTAACGATAATTACAGAGGAAGGATTATTCAGGTACACAAGAATACCGGAGGGTCTGGCGTCTAGTCCGGCCGAATGTCAAAACATTCTGGATGAAATACTGCAAGGTGTCCTACACACCGAAAAATATATTGATAATATTTACTGCACAGGTCCGACGGACGAAATCCATTTAGAGGTGTTAAACGAAATTCTCACAAGATTGGAAAACGCGGGGCTGAAAGTAAACCGTAACAAGTGTGAGTTTTTCAAGACAGAGATGGAAATCCTAGGATTCCTGTTAGATCAAACCGGACTAGATCCCTCGCCCTCTAAAGTAAAAGCAGTAGTGGAAGCACCCGTACCAGAAACATGTCGAGGGCTCCAAGCCTTCCTAGAATTAGTAAATTTTTACGAATGTTTCCTAGAAGATAGAGCCATACACTTGAAACCGCTGTACGATTTGATCAAAGCTAACGAATTTGTGTGGAATGAAGATTGCGACAAAGCATTCAAATGGGTCAAAGCTCAAATAATATCACCGAGGGTGCTAGTCAACTTTGATCCAGACCAACAACTAGTGTTGGCTTGCGACGCTAGTCACCATGGGATCTCAGCGATACTCTCGCACTGATATGCGGATGGTTTGGAGCGACCGATCGCATTTGCATCTCAGATCATTCCCAAGGGTGAATTGCACAGAGCCATAATCGATAAAGAAGCAGGAGCAATCGTGTTCGGCTTTAAGAAATTTTAGCAATACGTATATGGTAATCAAATCATATTGAAGACGGACCGCGAACCACTCAAATTTATATTTGGTCCAAAAAAGGGGATAAACTTAACGGTACAAAGTAGATTGTAGAGATGGGCGTACTTCTTATCGGGATTTACTTACGCAATCGAAGTGGTACGTTCTAAGGCAAACGGCAATTGCGACGCATTGTCGAGACTACCAATCGAAGATAAAACAATCGTATTCGAGAAACAGTTTTCAGCCTTGAATTACATTGAAGAAGGCTTACCGATTTTGGATTCAAAGTTAGTAGCCAAGGAAACAAAGAAAGACGCTGTCCTCGGCAAAATATCACGGTTCTTAATAGACTCATGGCCTCAAGATACAAAGCTAACGGAACTTGAAGCTAAATATTAATACTCTGGCTCTTGCGGGTTCCGAAGTATTACGGGAAGGGGGTGAGGGAAAAGGTGTCTGGGAAACGCAGAAGGAGGTGTGGGCTTCCCGGTTGCCCGGACTCTATGTACCTGAAGTTCCGAACGTTCATATGAACGAAAATCTCAGTAGTGTAATATCACGCTGGTCTGGCCGTTGAATAACAGAGGGAGAACAGTTAATAATTCTTCAAGCGATCCCAGAGACTTTTGTGCTATCAAGGATCATCCATTCGTCAACTGAGAGCTACCACACATGAGTTTAGAATTAAAATTTATTTATTTTCATCAAATCCACCCCACCTCGACGAGAAACCACCCTCCATATCAGATCGCGTACGGTGTCTCAGGCCACGGCGTTTTTGCCGTGAATATTTCTTAAAAATTCCATCTAGAATTTTGGGACCCATAGAGATCCTTTCGGTTCATCGGAAACCACCCCACATCGATTATAAGCCACCCCCTCTATATCAGATCGCGAACGGGGTCTTAGACCACGGCGTTTTTTCCTTGAATATTTCGTAAAAATTCCATCTTGAATTTTGGGACCCATAGCGATCCTTTCGGTTCATCGGAAACCACCCCACATCGATTATAAGCCACCCCCTCGATATCAGATCGCGAACGGGGACTCAGACCACGGCGTTTTTTCCGTGAATATTTCTTAAAAATTCCATCTTGAATTTTGGGACCCATAGCGATCCTTTCGGTTCATCGGAAACCACCCCACGTCGATTATTCGTTATATTCGTTGATATGGGCTGTACGAATATGGAATTCTGGTGATTCTGAAGATTGAATGGAGAAATAAAATATGCTCAATCTTGTACACGGTGTATTTCATTCCGGGCTTTAGAAAAACATACCTATTCTTTCTATACGATTTCCAAAAACAGTGATTTTGAATAACTTGAATGATATAAGCATAGATATTCGCAATCGATGATCTGGGGTGGTTTCCAATGGATGGGAAGAATGGCTAGGAGGGCCAAAATTCAAGACGGGATTTCTAAGAAATATTCATGGAAAAAACGCCGTGGTCTGAGTCCCCGTTCGCGATCTGATACAGAGGGGGTGGCTTATAATCGATGTGGGGTGGTTTCCGATGAACCGAAAGGATCGCTATGTGTCCCAAAATTCAAGATGGAATTTTTAAGAAATATTCACGGAAAAAACGCCGTGGTCTGAGTCCCCGTTCGCGATCTGATATACAGGGGGTGGCTTATAATCGACGTGGGGTGGTTTCCGATGGATGGGGAGGGTCGCTATCGGTTCCAAAATTCAAGATGGGATTTTTAAGAAATATTCACGGAAAAAACGCCGTGGTCTAAGACCCCGTTCGCGATCTGATATAGAGGGGGTGGCTTATAATCGATGTGGGGTGGTTTCCGATGAACCGAAAGGATCTCTATGGGTCCCAAAATTCTAGATGGAATTTTTAAGAAATATTCACGGCAAAAACGCCGTGGCCTGAGACACCGTACGCGATCTGATATGGAGGGTGGTTTCTCGTCGAGGTGGGGTGGATTTGATGAAAATAAATAAATTTTAATTCTAAACTCATGTGTGGTAGCTCTCAGTTGACGAATGGATGATCCTTGATAGCACAAAAGTCTCTGGGATCGCTTGAAGAATTATTAACTGTTCTCCCTCTGTTATTCAACGGCCAGACCAGCGTGATATTACACTACTGAGATTTTCGTTCATATGAACGTTCGGAACTTCAGGTACATCGGACTCTAAGATCCGGAAGCGGCTCGGATACGCTTCCAGGCGATCTGTTCACAAGAGGTGGGCGGTTGAGGGAAGGGGATGAGGTGGTAGTCCAAGACACTGGTTTGTTTGAAGACAGAGGTTGGATTTTTTTAATAATCGGTGGGTTTGGCGGTGTACAGTAGGTTGGAGGTCACCCCGCGACAAGGGAGCCTCTGAGAGGTTCGGGAGAGAGAGAGAGATAGGCTAGGGGACTCGCGACAAAGTCCCGGCTATCTCACTGGCTCGTCTCCCAGTTAACGACTGATTTTTGAACCCACAACCCGGTCCTTATATACCCGAAATATGCCTACGTACCTCGGTGGAAGGGGCACAGGTCAGGGAGGATTCGTGGTTTTTGGGGAAAAACCCTGCAGCTGTCCCTGACTTGGCTGACGTGGCACGTAGGCGATACCTGGGTATACGGGTGTGTGGGGCGCTGGCTAGTCCAGGATAACGGTACCCTGGGCAAAGGGATACGTATTTATTTATGCTTGATCCGCGTCCGCGGATCGAGGGTATATCAATATTTCTCAAATAGACTAGAGCTCAGCTTGGAGAAAGATTTTATACTATGGGGTAATAAAGTCATAATACCGGAATCGTTACGCGACAGAGTCTTAGCAGCATTACACGCATCACACATGGGGATAGTGTAGATGAAAATGCGAGCGCGTTCTTACGTCTGGTGGCCAGACATGGATTCGAAAATCGAACAAATTACTCAAGGATGTAAACGGCCATGCCTGCAGGAACGCGAAGCACCAGCGAAAACTCCAATGGCAGTGTGGCCGTGGCCAAGTAAGCCATGGTTTCGACTGCACACGGACTTTCTGGGGCCTTTTTTTGATAACATGTTCATATTAATAATAGATGCGCACAGAAAATGGCCAGAAGTCGTTAACTTAGGAAAAAACACAAAAGCGGAAAGGGCGATTGAAGTTATTCAAAAAGCTGTTCGTACGCTGGGGGTTACCGGATCATGTGGTAAGCGACTGCGGTCCTCAATACACCAGTGATGAGTTCAAAGAATTCATGAGGAAAAATGGTATTGAACAAACATTTTCCCCACCAAAGCATCCCGCTACGAACGGAGCGGCGGAGAACTTTGTCCGTACATTCAAAAGCAAAGTAAAGAAAATAGTAAAATCAAACAAAAGCTTAGATTATGCGGTGAACGCATTCCTCTTCGATTATCGAAGTACAGAGCACTGTACGACCAGACGTTCTCCAGCCAAGCTCATGTACAATAGAGAAATTAAAACGAGATTCGATTTATAAAGACCTAACGTCACTGCACTAGTCTAAAGCAATCAGCTGGCTCAAAAAGATGCTAGGCCAGGTAATAGACAAGCGAACTTTGAACCGGAAGATGAAGTCATGGTGGACGACTTCAGAGTAAGATCAAAAGGGCAGAGCTCCTGCCATTATCAAAGAAAAATTGTCACCAATAACATATGAGGTTCAAGTAGAACCAGGCGTGACCTGGAAAAGACATGTAGACCAGATAATCAAAAGCAATTAAAAAGAAAAAAAAACGAGAAAGAAAAGCCTAAAAGGGGGGAAGTAGAAAATATAGAAGCACCAAGGCGCTCTGAAAGAATAAAAAAGCATCTACAGAATAAGTCATAGATACCTACGTTAAAATTAAGGGGAAATTCTGCTCACCTGTTTGGAGTAGTTATCCTAAAAGGGGGGAATTGTAGTGCACGAAGACGTGAATGTATACGCTATGAATAAGAGAATGAGAGAATGGACGATAGGCAAGAGCCCAGGAGAATAATTTAAGGTATCTGTAAGTCAGTATGTCGAGAGACGCCAACCTATTTGTATCATGTGTGAATCATAATAAAACGAATGTATAATAATACGTGATAATATGGCGAGTCATTTCCCTAGAACACTACAGATGCAATCTTCCCCGATTATTATTTACGAATGAAAAATATACTATTGGCCATCAAATATGCGGCTGGCAAAATCATGTGCCTCTGGGATATTTTCGCCGTCGAAATTCCATGAATTGTATATCGTGTAACAATTAATGGACGACATCTTTGAAAGTACGTCTCCTTTCGTGCCGTCAAGTGCCGTTTAATGCCTGTGCCGTAAAAAATATTCATCGATGAAAAGGCATTAAAAGTCACTTCGACGCCACGTGAGAGTCGTGAGATGCACAAATATGCAGAAATCTCTTCAACCGAATATACACAGCCAACATTCGAAATCATGAAAAAATATGGATATAATATTTATTGAAATATGTGCTCCGGACAGAATGAAGCGATCTTCGGTTATTTACGAGCACAATTATGTGCATAACGTTCGATAGTGAACAAGGTAGCAGATAGTAGCAGCTCAATTTTGTTTCACACCATTCCTGACAGTTTAGTCGACAATTTAAAACGTTACAGAAAGCGTAACCTCGCATAACTTTTTTTGTATAAGTAGTTATATCACTAAAATAGGTGCAAATCCAGTATTTCTTCACATATATGCCTCAGACGACCTATGTAATATAAATGAAAGTATTTTTCCATTTCTGTACATCAAAATACACCCACAAACATTTCACGAAGTTAAAATAATTATTCGGCTAGTGTTGCTTAGTATAAAAATGATTTAAGATCGATATTTTGACTGAAATTTGATTTTTACGGACACGCGTTGATTTTGCTCAACTTTACGCTGCCGTTGTGGACTCTACGCTCATAAATTATTTTTAAAAAATGTCGCCGATAATGCTCACGATATAGTAGAATGATATCATCCATCAAGGATGTAAAAAAAAGTAAAAAAAAGGGTTTTAGCTTTTCGTGAATTTTGACCACTGTGCGCCGTGGGAACGACGGAACGATCAGCTGACGGGTCAGCCTTGTCGGAAAACGCTGAGAAATCCCCTAAAATAATTATAGTAAATTATCAATGCATCTTTGCCCATAGTTTTCAGTTGAATCTGATATTAATTTACCGGCGCTACAAGTTGGTAATTTCATTTCCTTCATTGACTCAGTAACATTCGAGCAAAGGGCGGCAAAAATCGGTGGGCCACAAATTTCCGATTGTTTTTCACTAATTACTAATCTCGCCCTGAAATTGGCGAGGATACATTTTGATGCAGTCATAAGGCGACCTTCATCTATCGATTCGTGTAACTTTCATGCCCTGAGAAGAAATTTAATTCCTATGCAAAGTCTAATTTTACTGGACTAATATATTATCACAAAGTTGGTCCGGCAACTCCCATGGTGGGGGTGGGTCCCTCAATGAAGCCAAGTGTGTTTTCGTCTGCTGCCATGGCTGCTGAGGCGCGCTAGAAGCCTAGTACAGAGTTGGAGTGTAAACAATGTTCATAACCTATTTTCACCACACCTGCACGGAAAGTACGACTTTCGGCCCGCTGCGTGAACGGGAAGTCGTGCTTTCCGATGCAGGGGGTGGTGAAAAATAGTATACAACCCACGGGCGTGAAACAGGCCATCCCAAACTGCGTTCTTGTCAATCTCACATGCAGTTTGGAATAGCCTACTTTCCCGCCCTAGGTGTGTAATGTACTATTTCTGTACGTATAACGAACGTCAGTTTTCCCATAGTCTGTTATTAACAAATTCAATTGCGTAACTTTAATACATCAATGATATGATGTACATCTGACCGTGATTAAATGATGTCAAGTAAATTATTGAAGCAGATTTTGTTGGTTTTTTGTTGTTTTTTGGGGGAATTTCCGATACAAATCGCTGTGTTTTGGGATATTTTGGAAATTGCAAAGCTGAATAAAAATTATTTGTTAGTTTACTCATTCAAGTTCTGTGTAATAAAGATTATTTAGTTGTATAACCATTACGCTAGAAAAATGTGAAGAAGTTTCATCCGTATTACCAAACAGTCGATAATAAAATTAGTGATATGCCGATTGTAGAGTGCTGTATCGATCATAAAAAATTGCAATAATAATATAAATAGATGTAATTGAAAGAGTAACGCAATTTGGACGGAATATAAATTTATTCGCTCACAAGTTTTGAGGTTAGAAACATTTTTTATACTCCAACCCTGAACTAACCTACTCGGGCGCCAAAAATTCAGCGGCCGATTCGGGAAACTTTGAAGCTTCGCCAAGGGACCCACCCCCACCATGGGAGTTGCCGGACCTGTGTATACGACCGTGATCGTGGGCAAGCCTGCCCTCCATATTATTACCACGGAGTAATAATATGAAGGGCCGGCCGCAAAATATTCTGACAATCGTGATCAAATTATTAATACTTGAATACTTCAAAAATATAATACTATATATGTCGGGTCTATTGATAATGAGTTTGAAATAAATTTCTCATTTTCTAGAGAATGGGTAATTAGTAACAAATACATTTCTCATTTTTGAGAAAATGGACAATTAGTGACGAATAAAATGCTATTTTTCCGAAAAAATGGGCAGTTTGTGGCGGATAAAATGAAACTTTAGAATAATATTTACAGATTTCACATGTAATGCAAGAATGCGGTACACTGAAAATGAACCTATTTTATTTCTTTCTGTATATTCGGGGAAGATCGAAATAATTTTTTATTCAAAATTGATTATACAGTGCGTTGAACCGACGTAGAACTGCCGAACTTGACTTTATCATCGCAGGCACAGTCGAAACGAATATACCTGTGATTTAGTTTCATCTTCTTCATCGTCGGTCGCGATTTAATCTCTTGATCTCCAGAGATTTAGACTTTCAGATCGATTGATTCTTGAATAATTCACAATTCAGACCGAGATCTAGACTCTCACGGTACTAATTTATCGAATAATTAGCAAATGATTCTTCACTAATTGACAATTTTTCGGACAATCAATGATTCTCTTTCTATTGACATTTTTTGGAAAAATAAAAATATACTTCTACCTAATTGATGAATTTTGTGAAAATGGGAGATTCGACGAAAGAAATCCATCATTCACTATATAATTTCAATTTACAGATTTTCGCCTTATGATTTTTACCAATGATCAACGCTCTAAATAATATTATTGAATCATAAAAATTTGTATGCTGCACGAACATTAATTCAAACAATATTTTCAATTCTATCAAACAATATTTGCGAGTTCCAAAACAATTGATAATATATAACCAAAATGTCCTTGGAATTATCATTTTTGCCGATTTCTGCGTTGAACCCCCGAGAATGACCCTCGAAGATTCGTCACGAATTCTGAATCACTCTATATTAATGACATCTTTGAAACGTCTGTTTTCGTGCCGTAAAGTGCAGTAAAAAATATTTATTGATGAAAAGGCATTGAAAGTCACTTCGACGCCACGTGAGAGTCGTGAGAAGCACATCAAAGTGGATATAGGAACTGCTGTAAATCGTACCTGTAAACTGTGGTTTAATCACTTTCAGTGTTTTGCGCAGAATTCTTTGGAATACATAAATGATAACAAACAGGATATGGAACAAAGTTGTGGGATAAATGTATCGTCGTGGCGATTGGTTGCCACGTCCACTTGTACATTTCATTTTTATGGAAAGTGAGCCAAGATTTCCATACCTGCTTAATTCTAAGGTATGGAGTACTCTACCAAAGCCATAGGGGCACCGCCGGCCCTGTCTGTGTATATTCTCATATTGAAACAAGAAGCTGGTCTGGCCCACCGCTGAATGAATACACGATGCAATCTTCCTCGATTATTATTTACGAATGAAAAATATACTATTGGCCATCAAGTATGCGGCTGGCAAAATCATGTGCCTTTGGGATATTTTCGTCGTCGAAATTCGATGAATTGTACATCGTGTAACAATTAACGGACGAAACTTTGGGATTGAGACGAGTACGAAACCATGACCCTTGGAAGTTGAACCCGGTTGGAGTTTTTGACTCCCAGAGAAATGTAATTTCAGACCAGATTTGGTATGACGCGCCAAAAATAGGAGAATATTTGCCCAGAATGATATGGCGCGCCAGAAAAAGGTCATTTCCGTACGCTATACCAGCCCCGGGCAGAAATTTTCTTCTTCTGGCCGAGTGATACCATTTTTGCACTCCGAAATGAGGAAATCTCTGTCCAGAAATGGTATAGCCCGCTCAAAAGTGTAAAATTTCTACGTCCAAGAGGTAATTCCGGCTCCGCGATGGCAACGCCAGCAATTCGGATCATTGATCAATGATGTGAAAATAAATTCGAATTGAATACAAAGATTCAAATCTGAAGTTATCGATTCACTCAAAGTTCTACCTACGAACTTACTTCGCGTCTGTATTTGTTTTATACCTACAATAAACCAGAATCTATTTCCTGATCATAAACGCTTCGCGTCGTGCAAATCGTGCCCAACAACCGGATGCTCACCGCAGCTATTGTTATCCACTACGTGATAACGGCTCTTTGTCGTGCGATTCCGAACCTCCTGATTGGTCTACGAGCAGTTATCATTGACCATGATAGATTCCAAACTCCCCCGCGCATGCACACACTTTTTGTCGGTATAAAAGCTGCTCCATTTTCGTGCCTTCATCAGTCGACTTGATATACTCGACAAACTTCAACGATGAAAATAGTGATTTTCCTTGCTGCGGTATCCGCTGCGAATATTTTCGTGGGTGTTGAGGGTGCCGACGATCTACCTCCAATTGAAATTGACGCTCGTTTCATATGGAAGGATGATGGAGGATTCCAAGTAACACTCCCGAGGGATTTACAGATTCAGAAGTTCATATTTAATGGAAACATATACAGGGGGATTCTAGGTAGACATACAAATGATTTAACTGGCCATTGCGCTCGTCACTTTCCGACGAAATTTTTAACTAACGAAATGTCTCTGATCCAGGTGGCAAACCTGAGAGTGTCACGTGCCATGTAAACAGACAAGAAGGCGGTCGATGGATTTACAAGAGCTCCTCCGGTATCCTGAAGCCTGGAAACATACTTAGCTACTGGTTCGAGTTTGAACTCAACAGACAGCGTCGTCAGTCAATGCCCCAATACTTCATTAGGCCTGGAGGCCAATGGGCAGAACTACCTGTAGTTCCTATTCCAGGTGATGTCGAAATTCTGGAACTTAGAGGATTCCGAGTAACACTCCCGAAAAATGTAGATCTTTCGGACATCTGGTTTCGTGCAAAGATATGCAGGGGGAATCGAGGTAGACATACAAATGATTTAACTGGCCATTGCGCTCGTCACTTTCCGACGAAATTTTTAACCAACGAAATGTCTCTGATCCAGATGTCAAGAGTTACGACGTAAATATACTGTGGAAAGAATACGGTCAATGGACTTACACGGACCGCCAGGCGAAGCTGCAGGCAGGAGACAAAATGACCTTCTTTTTCAAGCTTGACCTCGTCTCACGTACATGTACTACAATGCCCCAAATCTTCACTGTGCCTGGAAGGCTATCGGCAGGCTCATCGTCAGGCTCATCGGCAGGCTCATCCCCAGGCTCATCCCCAGGCTCATCCCCAGGCTCATCCCCACCGAAAAAGAAAACAAAATTGTAAAATATTACATGAAGAAGTACATAATGAATTTCATAAAGTTATGATTGGATTCATGATATGAATTATCATGTAAATTAAGAATATTGTAGATTTGATTTTTGTTCTGACCATTATCTTGTACAAATAAACATAATTTATTATCTAACTTACTGTGTAATGTTTTACATGAGTTTTAGCTTTACGAGTTTCAACTTCTTTGAAGAAACTGGAAATCAATCACAATCATATGTTAGTCTTGACCACCAATTTGATTACGATAGAGTACGCATCCTCGATGAAGAGCCTAACTATCATAAAAGAATATTGTTAAAAATGTGCAAATTGTAGCACATTCTAACTCGGTTAATCTACGAGAAGATGTTGAACATCTTAGTACCATCTACTCTTGTTACATCTGTAGATAATGGTTACAGTCTCCCTAACTTAGATTCTCTGATTGTCTTTGGCGCCAATTATATTCTTCTCCCGCGCAATTCTCCTCTTCTAATCGCCGTGTCGTGACAAGTTACACAGCTGTCATTATTGTTTTTCTTCCAACTCTAAACAAATTGGAAAACACGATCGAGAAGTGGGCGGTTAGAACCGCTGAATGGTTTCTTTCTTCTTTGGAATAAAAAAATTCCCTCATTAAATTAATTTATTTTAAATTTTTTTCTTTCGATTTAAGGTAATTATATTTTTTTAGGTTATGTTTCTACGGTCAAGTTCAAATCTTCCCTTCATAATTTTGTCATTTGTACCTTGACAGATGTAAATAAAATTTATTGATTCTGAGGAGGGCTCACACCAGAGCCGAAACGTCATCACGTCGACGTTTTTCTTCTTTTATGACCTACATATCCAGGAATTCTGTACGCACAATTTCGTACAGTTCTGCAACGAACTCCAATTATTCTCGAATTCCGAAGCAGTCGCAAAAATAAAAAATATTCAATTCAAAATAACAAAATCCAAGCTCGTTGTGTCTCATAGGATGTCGTACAATTTTGTAGAATCCTACAACAAACTCCAATAATTATTCACAATTTTCCATGAATAATTATCTGAAAATAAATCGTATTCAAAATAATAAAACTTCTACGTCAAACTACGATCAAGCCTAAAAATGTGCAAAAAATCGTGATTTTCGTGCTAATTCAAAATTCCGTGTAGTTTTCCGTATTTTTTCCATGGATATATTCGTAGATATGATACTTCCGTTACTTGAAGACTGTAGATTTTCATAATTTTTCATGATTATCCGTAGTTTTTCACTTCCAAGACTACGCAAAATTATTCGGCGTTACATCGATTGTCGATCTTCGTAAATATTCGTAGAACTGATATTCTATTGGTTTAAAGACTACGATGTTAGCAATAGAAGACTACTAATTTTCATCAGAATTTTCCAAATTCTACTTTCTTCAAGCAACGGAATATTAGTTCCACGAATAGCGACGACAATTTAAAAAAAAACTACAAATGGAATGACGCGGAATGTTCTTTCGTGGAGAATCGTTAGTATTCTCCGAAAAATTCTGTTAATTCACATTTTTTTTTTTACTACGGAAGTGAAAAGCCCAACAGCGAAAAAAAATGTATCACACTTATTCGCCATCTCCGTGCTATAGTACGATCTTCTACGTCAAATTACGATAATGTATAATTTTCATCGAAAAGCTGCTAGAAGATGAAGTTTGACTAACGCGAAAAAGTTTTGAAGTTTCAGTGGATGTCAGTCGCTAACCTGACATTGCCAGAAAATATTAAAATCTTAAAGATGAAACGGAGTGACCTGAATACCGTAACTCTGGTGATCAACGAGGTTAAGCACGTTTGGACGCGGTCAGTACTTGGATGGGTGGCCCGGAGAAGTGGGCTGAGTTCGAATCCCCCACTGGCCGGAATTTCTACGAAAAAATCTACGAAAATCTTCGAAAAAGTACTACATTCTACTAAAATTACTACGCAGATACTACGAAATTGTCCGAAAACAGGCAGAAAATCGTGGAAGTTTTCGTAGATAATCATACAATTTTCGTAGCTTGTGATAAAAATTATTTTCATATAAAATGTTACGATATTCTACACAAAACATCAAAAGGATGACCCAGGGCACAGGTCGTACAGTGATAGATTGGACTCGGCGTTAGGATGGGGTGGTTACAACAATCCGAGACAGAGCAAGGTCCGCGCTACCATTCATGCCGCCTATCACGAGAGGCAATATTACAATTTACAAGACCGGAAATCCAAGGGAACACGAACGAGCCAAGGATCAGTGGGCTGTGGTCACCGGAGGCGCTCGCGACAATCTGGCCAAGTATGATGCTCAGCATCCGAACAAATAAGGGGACAATTAGCGAAAGCGGAAAATATGCGACCAACGCACTTATTGTCATACTTGTACTTTTTCTATATTCACTTTTGCTCGTAGTAAAACGAGAATTATGAAGATTTTGTGATCGTTCTCCAATAATTATTTGTACTCACCTTTGGTTATAAATATATACATATTCTTTGTACTCGATACATTCAGAATATTCTGTCTGCGTATGTACTCTGTTTTCATCCGATATTTTGTCTGTTACCTCTGTTTCTTCCTTTCTATGAAACCCACGCCAATAAAGACACGTCAAATTTCAAGGACCAATTAGCAAATGAAATTTCGATTCTATAAACCGATGAGGAAATACCGATGAATCCACCCTTGAGTCGTAATTGTCCAATAGAACTGGAAACTCATTACGAATTTGAAGGAAAAAATAAACAGTATTATCTACGCAAATAAATTTTTCACTCATACACTCTACCGTTTTAACGTCTCCCATTTTTTTGTCACACGAAATTGAACTCTTCGTGCGTTCGAGCTGCAGCTTTCAAGTTTCTTATAGATGATTAATGGCACTTATCATTTGAACGAATATTCCATCATCTCAGGGTGCAGTGCGGAAACAAATCTGCTACTCCATATTCGTACACTAGTAAAGGAACCCAGGCCTGCCAGTAAGTAACTCTGCTGTTGCCTCCGCCAAGCCCGGATGAGAAAGTAAGAGGAGGGCCGCGCGCAGGGTTCCCACATGGAAAAATATATATGCGAGAATGTATATGTCACATATATATAAACATATATACGAAATAGATCATTTTTGGCCGCTTCTAAATATATGTTGTTTATAAGTTACGTATATTCGAGTTATATTACTTATCTATACGTGTACATATATATTATTTACATTCAATGTATAAATTACATATATATACAAAAAATGATCTTTCATAATAAATATATATATATATATTATAAAAAATATATATATACGTGTATATATAAGTTATATAACTTGAATATATGTAACTTATAAACAACAATATTCAAAAGCGGCCAAAAATTATCTATTTAGTATATATGTTCACATATGTATGTTACCTATAAATAATATATATAGATATATATATATGACATAGTCGCGATTTATCCTTTTTATAGTGATGTACGTTTCAGATTACACATAGAATAGAATTTTATGGATTTTATAAACCAATATTACTAGCATTTTCACATGAAGTGAATAAAAAAAAAAAAAAGTGCACGGGCCGGACTTGAACACAGACCTCCGGCGTGCCAACCGCGCTCCTTGCCCACCGCGCCACGCTCACTCACTTGATAATAGTACAACCTTACGGGTATACATGGTACGTGTGCAACTTTTGACTTCGATTAGTTCGGCTGTTTGTAAATATATGTGGCATATATACGGATATGTATATATGAATAAATATATAAATCGGTTATTTTGATGACGGACCGCCATGTTATTAGAGTATGAATCGCACACTTTGATGATACCTGGTCATTACGATGACTGTCATCAATGTGAAATTGAAATAATCGGTCATTTTGGTGACTCCGGTTCATTGACCCGAACCTGAAATTTACGAAATGTCAAATTTTGTGGCAGCCAAGTGTACAGTTGCAGACTTGTAGCTGCATAGTTTTGGCTAGGTGGAGAGTTTTTAGTAACCCCGGGGGAGTGCGCGAAGCGCACGAGGCCGCGCACAACAGGAAAAAATTTTCAATTTGCAAAAAAAATATCGTGCCTAGGTGCCCAAATAGGGTGCGTCATCAATATACTCGATAGTTTCATTTATATACATACAAGCAAGATATATTACACATATATGTAATATCTATGCACTGAAGTGAGTAACCACATATTCACGTATACGAAAAATATATGTGAATACATAGAAGTGAAATATATAACAAATATATCTAACATTTATGCATTGAAGTGAGTGATCACATATATCTGCAGATACTAAAAATATATGTGAATGAATATAAGTAATATATGGGGCTGTCCACGTCAATTCACCTAGGGGGTCGTGACCGCAACTTTTTTGATTTGCTTAATAATTTTTTCTATTGTTGTACTTGCTCTAACACATTTTTCTGAATTTTTTCAGATTTTTGAAAAAATCCCTTTTTAAGTTATGATTTTTTTTCGACCGAAAAAAAGGACCATTTTTAAAAATCTGAAAAAATTCGAAAAAATCGTATGATTAACGTAAAACCGTTTCCCGATCGCGAAAATGTGGGCCGAATTTTTCTTACATTTTTGTTACCTGATCCAAACTTTTTTTTTGTTAAGGGGATCAGTACAGCGTGATTCAACACATTCTACATACTCCAGAAATCATTAATATCTTATCCAAAGTTCATTATACGTCGGAAAATTAACTTTTTTAAAAATCACTTATCGTGAGGTTTTAGACACACGGTTAATTCGATTATACATCTCTCGACGTCGCATTTCCTTCAGAGAGCAATTCTTCATCATGTGAATGAGGAAAACTGAAAAAAGAAATTCTGTGACAAGTTATGGTCAGTTATCGAGATTTAGCGATAATTCAGTAACTCTTTTGCTGATAACTTGCCCCCAAAATTTTGCTCTTCAATTACCCTCGTTCACACGATGAAGAATTGCTCTCCGAAGAAACTGAGATGTCGAGCGACATAATCGGATCAACCGTGTGCCTGAAACCTTACGACAACTGATTTTTTGAAAAAGTCAATTTTTCGATGTGCAATGAACTTCGGATAGGATACAAATGATTATTGGAGTATGGAGAATTTGTTGAATCACGCTGTACTGCAGGTCCCCTTGACAAAAAAAAGTTTCCATCAGGTAAAAAAAATATACGAAAAATTCGGCCCACATTTTCGCGATCGGGAAACTGTTTTACGTTAATCATACGATTTTTGTGAATTTTTTCAGATTTTTAAAAATGGTCCTTTTTTTCGGTCGAAAAAAAGTCATAACTTAAAAAGCGATTTTTTCAAAAATCTGAAAAAATTCAGAAAAATGTTTTAGAGCAAGTACAACAATAGAAAAAATTATTAAGCAAATCAAAAAAGTTGCGGTCACGAGCCTAGGTGAATTGACGTGGACAGCCCCATATATTATCCATATATATTTCATATATGCATTGGAGTAAGTGATCGCATATATGCGCATATAATCAGAATATATGTGAATAAATATAAGCAACTTACACGATGCATATATATTCCATGTATGCATCGAAGTGAGTGCTTGCATATATGCGCATATAATCAGAATATATGTGAATAAATATAAGCAACTTACATGATGCATATATATTCCATGTATGCATCGAAATGAGTGCTCGCATATATGCGCATATAATCGGAATATATGTGAATAAATATAAGCAACTTACATGATGCATATATATTTCATGTATGCATCAAAGTAAGCGATCGCATATACTAAAAATATATGTGAATAAATATAAGTAAAATATATTACCTATATATGTGACATATATGCATTGTAAGTAAGTGATTAAATATATGTTCTCATATTAACAGTATATATTTGAGATATATATTCATTATAATTTATATATATATGACATATATGTCATAGAAATATATGGCGTATATATGCATGCACATATATATTTTTCCATACGGGTTCCATGTTGCGGATATTTACTCTAAATGATTTTGACGGACCAATGTCTGCAACCCAATAAGGGGTATATTCCAGGTCTGCCTCTAATCGATAGCCAGAGTTAGAGAGATAAACTGAGCATGCATTCACGCGTTCTTGTTGACAGTTCCGACGATATCTAGCGTTCTATAACACAAAATGCAAGATTCATCACCGTCCATCTAATAGGATATACTCAATAGTAATAATCGGTCAGAAAAATACTGACAACCGAGCGAGCATAGCGAGTGAGGATCTACACGGACCCAATCTAGCAAGCACAGTTATTAGGGAAAAAAATTTAAAAAATGTACAAAAAGTATTGATATTGATATGAAGAGCGACCACTAAGGTGTACGAGTCACATTTCTCTTACCTTGCTAAAAAGGCCCGCAAGTAGCACTCCCGAAATTTTTTTCTTTCGGAAATTTTCTCTTCTCGAAATTCATGCTCCCAATTTTTCTCCTTACCAATTATGAAAACCCAATCGAGTGAGCGAGCGAACGAGCACAACGCTATATGATTCGATTCGATTCTTTTTCTTTTTTGTACTTGGTAGTTGTATTTTATTTCAATCCTTTTAGAGAGATTTTTTGAAGGACGATTTTTGTTGAAAACGAATTTTTGATGGAATACTTTTATTGGAAGACGAATTTATACGGTAAGGTCAAATTGAATCCGTTAAGAGTAATTACTAACCTAAAGGTCAAGTTGAACAATCTCGAAAAGACGCTTAAGTGTTACGTAATGCCGGGAACAGGTCCAACATTACTTGGAAGACATTGGCTAAAGAAATTTGGGGTATGGCCATTGCAATTCCTAAACGTAAAGAAATCTAACGATAAGCAAAGTTATGTGGGTAAACTCGAAACAGAAACGGTACTTGACCGAATGGCAAAAATGCACGAAAAGTTATTTTCAGAGGGACCGGGCAAATACACGGGAAGGAAAATAAAACTAACACTCAAGGACGGCACTAAACCGGTTCAATTGAAGGCCCATCATGTTCCTTTCGCTTTAAAAGAAAAGGTTTTTGAGGAACTAGATCGACTAGTCAAACTGGGTCACCCAGAACCAGTCAGCATAAGCGCGTGGGCCACGCCGGTGGTTCCAGTCGTCAAAACTAAAAATACAGTAAGAGTATGTGGTAACTTCAAGTTAACATTAAACCCATGTTTAGTTGTAAAAAGACATCCGCTGCCGAGACGGGAACAAGTCTTACACACGTTGCAAGTAGGAAAAAAGTGGTCTCAAATTGACTTAAAGCATGCATTTATGCAATTTGAAGTAGACCGAGCTCACAGAGATCCACTAACGATAATTACAGAGGAAGGATTATTCAGGTACACAAGAATACCGGAGGGTCTGGCGTCTAGTCCGGCCGAATGTCAAAACATTCTGGATGAAATACTGCAAGGTGTCCTACACACCGAAAAATATATTGATAATATTTACTGCACAGGTCCGACGGACGAAATCCATTTAGAGGTGTTAAACGAAATTCTCACAAGATTGGAAAACGCGGGGCTGAAAGTAAACCGTAACAAGTGTGAGTTTTTCAAGACAGAGATGGAAATCCTAGGATTCCTGTCAGATCAAACCGGACTAGATCCCTCGCCCTCTAAAGTAAAAGCAGTAGTGGAAGCACCCGTACCAGAAACATGTCGAGGGCTCCAAGCCTTCCTAGAATTAGTAAATTTTTACGAATGTTTCCTAGAAGATAGAGCCATACACTTGAAACCGCTGTACGATTTGATCAAAGCTAACGAATTTGTGTGACATGAAGATTGCGACAGAGCAATTCGAATGGGTCAAAGCTCAAATAATATCACCGAGGGTGCTAGTCAACTTTGATCCAGACCAACAACTAGTGTTGGCTTGCGACGCTAGTCACCATGGGATCTCAGCGATACTCTCGCACTGATATGCGGATGGTTCGGAGCGACCGATCGCATTTGCATCTCAGATCATTCCCAAGGGTAAATTGCACAGAGCCATAATCGATCAAGAAGCAGGAGCAATCGTGTTCGGCTTTAAGAAATTTTAGCAATACGTATATGGTAATCAAATCATATTGAAGACGGACCACGAACCACTCAAATTTATATTTGGTCCAAAAAAGGGGATAAACTTAACGGTACAAAGTAGATTGTAGAGATGGGCGTACTTCTTATCGGGATTTACTTACGCAATCGAAGTGGTACGTTCTAAGGCAAACGGCAATTGCGACGCATTGTCGAGACTACCAATCCCCTCATAAAGGATCGGTGGACGTGCGTGAAGTCGCTCGAAAAGTCGAACTTCGAGTTTGTTTGTTGAAGCATTTTAAAACCCATTCTGATTGGTTCGCGCTGTGTGGTTGTCGGTTGTCGCTTATGCTCCCTGAAGCAACATGTTCGGGTGACGTCGTGTAGGTTAGACAACTGAGCTGATGTCGGACAATAAGAAACGTAAAGATTTTTGGAATACAGAAATCGCTGCCTCAAGAAGAAATAGCGTTGCATTGTACGAGAAGATGGTTGACGCAAAAGACCGGCACGTTTGAGAGAATGGGGACAGCCAAAAAGGTTGATATATTAACGGCAAAGAGAATGAATTGAAGTTTTAACGAAGAAAGTGCGCCAAATCTCGCGAGAATTGATGTGAAAGGTTAGTTGATGAGCATTAAAGGAATTTTCAGACGAGTATTACACCAATGAGATTTGTATGCGTACATTTGATTTGATTTTGATCCGTTTCATACGCGGTAAAGGTTGAGTATATGAAGATATCGGTTGGAGAAAAGGTATTTTGCCGTCAACACATCACCGCTGGCATCTGAACGCTACTGTGCGTTGATTTTTTTTATGGAAAACGTATATACGAGTCTAGGGAAGCCTATCCAAGGATTTACGATACGAGACCATGAAATCATACAGAACCTGAACCGAATGTACCGTAATATAATTATATACACTTTCCACAGAATATTATCTGATCATACAAGATCCTTTTTCCACGACGTCGAAATATGAACACTGAAGACTCTCAAAATACATGACATCATTCGTTCTCATTCCAGCCGCTGCAGCCGTTTGGTTTACACGGAAGCCGTATTCGAAAAATAAACGGTGAAAACAATTTTGTAGTTGGAATCGGTTCTATAACCGATGGAACACACAAAATTTGCCTTATCCATTTGTTTTTGTTTTTCTTTTTTGTTAATGACGCCTATTTTGCACTTGCCGTCCCCCCAAATAAGGTACCCTCACGGAAAAAAACCCTCAAATAACCCCCAAATTTACCCCCAAAAAAACCCTCAATCGTTAAGGGGTAAATTCGTACCCCTTAATGCAGGGTGAACCCCCAAGTCAAGGGTTTACCCCAAAATTGGGGGTGAACCCTCAAGTCGAGGGTACCCCAAAACTGGGGGTGAACCCCCCAAGTCAAGGGTTTACCCCAAAATTGGGAGTGAACCCCCAAGTCAAGGGTTTACCCCAAAATTTGGGGTGAACCCTCAAGTCGAGGGTACCCCAAAACTGGGGGTTCAGTTCAGAAAATTTCAGTTGGTCAGGCAGAAAATTGAGGGACGAGCGAATAAAAGTATATGTATAAATAATTCTATATGTGGCTTATGTATAACAATTATTTTGCATCACAATTAATAAATGAATAATGGTATACTGAAATAGAACTTGTTTTTAAATACCGATTAATTGAGAGCTATATATTTTATTGATTATTATTCACATCGTGAGATAATTATGTAGTTCGGATTTTAGTAAGCTGACACATTGGAAATCAGTCAAAAGAGCGTCAGGGAATATTTTTCACTGTTTTATGAGTGGCTACTATAATAATGTCGATTTCATATATAATAATTTTTGTCCCATTGTGTATAAGTATTTATAACATCAAATTTTGGGGAATGGCCCACTGACGCACAAACTAATGACGCACAGTATAGTCATGGCGCACCGAAATTTGACACATGGTGCAATGGCACACTGTAAAATGACGCACGGAAAATTGACACACCAATCCAAGTGGCGCACGCTACTTTGACACACGAGACATATGACACACAAAACTTGAAGTCAAATTTCAGACTTAATTTTCCCGATGCGTGACATTTCGGCGCACGAGAAATGTGACGCACGACATTTCGGCACACGAGAAAAGTGACGCACGACATTTCGGCACACGAGAAAAGTGACATACGACATTTCGGCACACGGTACAAACGGCGCACGATGCAAACGCGAGTAAATATTTGGTATTGTCTGTAGAAGTTCGCCACAGTGCCCTTTCCTCCAAAATTTTTAACAAATTTTCGAAGAACATTGATTTTTATGGAATTTTTTTTTTTTTAAACGAAGTGCCTATATACACAGACAAAAGTTTGGCCAGCCAATCATATAACACACACACACACACGCACACACATGATACAACGCAGACGGTGTTCTAAGAAGGGTTAGAGAAGGTTAGGCTAGCCACTGAAGGTTAGAAAAAGTTAGGCCAGCCAATCATACAACACACACACACATGATACAACGCAGACGGTGTTCTAAGAAGGGTTAGAGTAGGTTAGGCTAGCCACTGAAGGTTAGAAAAAGTTAGGCCAGCAAATCATACAACACACACACACATGATACAACACAGACGGTGTTCTAAGAAGGGTTAGAAAAAGTTAGACCAGCCAAATTTTCATTGTCTCAGACACCTTCTATGTGCGAGTATTTTGTGGGATGTTTGTACCGTGTGCCGAAATGTCGTATGTCACTTTTCTCGTGTGCCCAAATGTCGTGCGTCACTTTTCTCGTGTGCCGAAATGTCGTGCGACACTTTTCTCGTGCGCCGAAATGTCACGCATCGGGAAAATTAAGCCTGAAATTTGACTTCAAGTTTTGTGTGTCATATGTCTCGTGTGTCGAAGTAGCGTGCGCCACTTGGATTGGTGTGTCAATTTTCCGTGCGTCATTTTTCAGTGTGCCATTGCACCGTGTGTCAAATTTCGGTGCGCCATGACTACTGTGCGTCATTAGTTTGTGCGCCAATAATACCATCTCAAATTTTGGGGTATATCCTTTAAGTTGAGGGTAAAATGTCTTCAACTACAGTTGGGTGTGACCATCAAAATTTAGGGGTTACCCTAAAAGTTTATGGGAAACTCTTACAGACTACAGTTGGGTGTAACCCTCAAATTTTGGGGTTACCGCCAAAGTTGAGGGTATACCCTCAACTACAGTTGGGTGTAACCCTCAAATTTTGGGGTTACCGCCAAAGTTGAGGGTATACCCTCAACTACAGTTGGGTGTAACCCTCAAATTTTGAGGTTACCGTCAAAGTTCGGGGTAAACCCTTGACTACAGTTGGGTGTAACCCTCAAATTTAGAGGTTACCCTGAAAGTTGAGGGTGAACCCTGGAATATTGAAGGTAAACCCTCAAATGTTAAAGGTGAACCCCGAACTATTGAGGGTTTATCCCCAATGTTGAGGGTATACCCCCAAACTTGAGGGTTTTTTTCCGTGCGGGTAAATAATTTATATGTCTGGAAATGGCCTCGAATAGCCATCCGTGAGCAAGAAATTATTCAAATTTTTTCTTACCACGTATAACAAAAAGCCATGTTTGAGGTTTCAAAAAATCGTCATTAAATGAGAGCTGAAACAATTATTCCTTTCAAAATCACGATTTAGATCAAATATGGTGATCGAAAATCATCCGTCAAGTTGACATGGAATTCCTCATCTCAACCATCTCAATGGGAGTCATTTGAAAAATTAGTTAAAAATCTGTTAATCCAGTCAGGGTGTCCAGTATCAGAATGGAATTTCGTGATAATTCCAGGTCTTCCGGCCAAGATCTATGATTAGATTTTCCTAGGCACATTATGGTACACGATAAATGAAAATACAAAAGAAATATAACCCTCAAGATTTATGCATCTGCAAAAATGAACTTCCGCAAGCCGTAGCTTTAAAGGCTTACTGTCAGAGCAAAGGCGCATGGGAATTTTTTTTTTTTTTTTTTTGAACCGATGTTGGCGCCATTTTTCCGTTTATTAGTACTTTAGCACGACGTAACTTCGAAACGATCATTTTTAGAGCAAAATTGTATTCGGCTTCCCTCTTTTTCTTCCAATCATCTAATGGCAATATTAGTTAGTTTGAAAATAAAGAAATAAAAAAGAATAAAATAAAAATGTATTGTATGAAAACTAGAAAATCCTCTTCAAATTATATTCCATGGCGGAAGATAAAATTCTCATACAACTGTGCTCTCACAGTGAACCTTCGGAAGCTACCGGCTACGACTACGGCTTGCTTGGCGTCATTTTTGCAGATGCGGAAATCTTATGGGTCATAACAGAAATATCATCAAGAATAGTTCATTTTTGACTAAAACACACGTCAGAAGGAGAATTTTACCTCATGAATGCAAGTGTGAACTCAAAATACATACATAGTATATTGAAGCTTTGTTCTATATTTTTATATTTTTGTAGAGAATTAACCAAGGAATACGTTCATTTTTTGGCTATTTTCAAAGCGCGTTCTCGCCTTGAAAACCACGTTTGAATGACATAATTGTTTATAGCAAATTGAATCTTCCGTTATTGTGAAATGAAATGAGAATGTTATGCAAGTGATATTCAAGAGCTTCAAAATGTTTTCTCTTGACAAAGTCTGTAGCGTGAATAGAACCGAAGATATAAGTATAGTTGAAAAAAACGTGTTTTGGATTTTTGTCGTTTTTAAGAAATTTCAATCCTCTATAACTTCTAAACTGGAAGCGAGGAAAATAATATAAAAATGGATTAGTACATTATTAATTTGTTCCATGGAACTTGTGAAAAAAATTATTCGGAAATCAGAAAACTGGAGGTCAGAAAACTGTCTCGCTTGACATGAATGGCTCAAACACACGACTTGAAACCGATATGAAATTCCATGATATTTACAGGTATTTTCCAGGGTAGGTCAAATTACATGATATTTTCATGACTCCAGAAATTCAATGATAACTGGACACCCTGTCCAGCTACCTTAATTGTTTGAGCAAAGAATGGACAGAGAATGAAACTCATGAGCAATAACGATAACACAAATTAGAAAAAAAAGATTAATATTACAAACATCAAACATAGAGCGCGCGCGAAGCGCGCGCTGTTGGATTCTAGTCGAAGATAAAACAATCGTATTCGAGAAACAGTTTTCAGCCTTGAATTACATTGAAGAAGGCTTACCGATTTTGGATTCAAAGTTAGTAGCCAAGGAAACAAAGAAAGACGCTGTCCTCGGCAAAATATCACGGTTCTTAATAGACTCATGGCCTCAAGATACAAAGCTAACGGAACTTGAAGCTAAATATTAATACTCTGGCTCTTGCGGGTTCCGAAGTATTACGGGAAGGGGGTGAGGGAAAAGGTGTCTGGGAAACGCAGAAGGAGGTGTGGGCTTCCCGGTTGCCCGGACTCTAAGATCCGGAAGCGGCTCGGATACGCTTCCTGGCGATCTGTCCACAACGCGATGGACACCCCGGTTGGTCCTGACTCTGAGATCCGGAAGCGGCTCGGATACGCTTCCAGGCGATCTGTTCACAAGAGGTGGGCGGTTGAGGGAAGGGGATGAGGTGGTAGTCCAAGACACTGGTTTGAAGACAGAGGTTGGATTTTTTAATAATCGGTGGGTTTGGCGGTGTACAGTAGGTTGGAGGTCACCCCGCGACAAGGGAGCCTCTGAGAGGTTCGGGAGAGAGAGAGAGATAGGCTAGGGGACTCGCGACAAAGTCCCGGCTATCTCACTGGCTCGTCTCCCAGTTAACGACTGATTTTTGAACCCACAACCCGGTCCTTATATACCCGAAATATGCCTACGTACCTCGGTGGAAGGGGCACAGGTCAGGGAGGATTCGTGGTTTTTGGGGAAAAACCCTGCAGCTGTCCCTGACTTGGCTGACGTGGCACGTAGGCGATACCTGGGTATACGGGTGTGTGGGGCGCTGGCTAGTCCAGGATAACGGTACCCTGGGCAAAGGGATACGTATTTATTTATGCTTGATCCGCGTCCGCGGATCGAGGGTATATCAATATTTCTCAAATAGACTAGAGCTCAGCTTGGAGAAAGATTTTATACTATGGGGTAATAAAGTCATAATACCGGAATCGTTACGCGACAGAGTCTTAGCAGCATTACACGCATCACACATGGGGATAGTGTAGATGAAAATGCGAGCGCGTTCTTACGTCTGGTGGCCAGACATGGATTCGAAAATCGAACAAATTACTCAAGGATGTAAACGGCCATGCCTGCAGGAACGCGAAGCACCAGGGAAAACTCCAATGGCAGTGTGGCCGTGGCCAAGTAAGCCATGGTTTCGACTGCACACGGACTTTCTGCGGCCTTTTTTTGATAACATGTTCATATTAATAATAGATGCGCACAGAAAATGGCCAGAAGTCGTTAACTTAGGAAAAAACACAAAAGCGGAAAGGGCGATTGAAGTTATTCAAAAAGCTGTTCGTACGCTGGGGGTTACCGGATCATGTGGTAAGCGACTGCGGTCCTCAATACACCAGTGATGAGTTCAAAGAATTCATGAGGAAAAATGGTATTCAACAAACATTTTCCCCACCAAAGCATCCCGCTACGAACGGAGCGGCGGAGAACTTTGTTCGTACATTCAAAAGCAAAGTAAAGAAAATAGTAAAATCAAACAAAAGCTTAGATTATGCGGTGAACGCATTCCTCTTCGATTATCGAAGTACAGAGCACTGTACGACCAGACGTTCTCCAGCCAAGCTCATGTACAATAGAGAAATTAAAACGAGATTCGATTTATAAAGACCTAACGTCACTGCACTAGTCTAAAGCAATCAGCTGGCTCAAAAAGATGCTAGGCCAGGTAATAGACAAGCGAACTTTGAACCGGAAGATGAAGTCATGGTGGACGACTTCAGAGTAAGATCAAAAGGGCAGAGCTCCTGCCATTATCAAAGAAAAATTGTCACCAATAACATATGAGGTTCAAGTAGAACCAGGCGTGACCTGGAAAAGACATGTAGACCAGATAATCAAAAGCAATTAAAAAGAAAAAAAAAAACGAGAAAGAAAAGCCTAAAAGGGGGAAGTAGAAAATATAGAAGCACCAAGGCGCTCTGAAAGAATAAAAAAGCATCTACAGAATAAGTCATAGATACCTACGTTAAAATTAAGGGGAAATTCTGCTCACCTGTTTGGAGTAGTTATCCTAAAAGGGGGGAATTGTAGTGCACGAAGACGTGAATGTATACGCTATGAATAACGATAGGCAAGAGCCCAGGAGAATAATTTAAGGTATCTGTAAGTCAGTATGTCGAGAGACGCCAACCTATTTGTATCATGTGTGAATCATAATAAAACGAATGTATAATAATACGTGATAATATGGCGAGTCATTTCCCTAGAACACTACAGATGCAATCTTCCCCGATTATTATTTACGAATGAAAAATATACTATTGGCCATCAAATATGCGGCTGGCAAAATCATGTGCCTCTGGGATATTTTCGCCGTCGAAATTCCATGAATTGTATATCGTGTAACAATTAATGGACGACATCTTTGAAAGTACGTCTCCTTTCGTGCCGTCAAGTGCCGTTTAATGCCTGTGCCGTAAAAAATATTCATCGATGAAAAGGCATTAAAAGTCACTTCGACGCCACGTGAGAGTCGTGAGATGCACAAATATGCAGAAATCTCTTCAACCGAATATACACAGCCAACATTCGAAATCATGAAAAAATATGGATATAATATTTATTGAAATATGTGCTCCGGACAGAATGAAGCGATCTTCGGTTATTTACGAGCACAATTATGTGCATAACGTTCGATAGTGAACAAGGTAGCAGATAGTAGCAGCTCAATTTTGTTTCACACCATTCCTGACAGTTTAGTCGACAATTTAAAACGTTACAGAAAGCGTAACCTCGCATAACTTTTTTTGTATAAGTAGTTATATCACTAAAATAGGTGCAAATCCAGTATTTCTTCACATATATGCCTCAGACGACCTATGTAATATAAATGAAAGTATTTTTCCATTTCTGTACATCAAAATACACCCACAAACATTTCACGAAGTTAAAATAATTATTCGGCTAGTGTTGCTTAGTATAAAAATGATTTAAGATCGATATTTTGACTGAAATTTGATTTTTACGGACACGCGTTGATTTTGCTCAACTTTACGCTGCCGTTGTGGACTCTACGCTCATAAATTATTTTTAAAAAATGTCGCCGATAATGCTCACGATATAGTAGAATGATATCATCCATCAAGGATGTAAAAAAAAGTAAAAAAAAGGGTTTTAGCTTTTCGTGAATTTTGACCACTGTGCGCCGTGGGAACGACGGAACGATCAGCTGACGGGTCAGCCTTGTCGGAAAACGCTGAGAAATCCCCTAAAATAATTATAGTAAATTATCAATGCATCTTTGCCCATAGTTTTCAGTTGAATCTGATATTAATTTACCGGCGCTACAAGTTGGTAATTTCATTTCCTTCATTGACTCAGTAACATTCGAGCAAAGGGCGGCAAAAATCGGTGGGCCACAAATTTCCGATTGTTTTTCACTAATTACTAATCTCGCCCTGAAATTGGCGAGGATACATTTTGATGCAGTCATAAGGCGACCTTCATCTATCGATTCGTGTAACTTTCATGCCCTGAGAAGAAATTTAATTCCTATGCAAAGTCTAATTTTACTGGACTAATATATTATCACAAAGTTGGTCCGGCAACTCCCATGGTGGGGGTGGGTCCCTCAATGAAGCCAAGTGTGTTTTCGTCTGCTGCCATGGCTGCTGAGGCGCGCTAGAAGCCTAGTACAGAGTTGGAGTGTAAACAATGTTCATAACCTATTTTCACCACACCTGCACGGAAAGTACGACTTTCGGCCCGCTGCGTGAACGGGAAGTCACGCATGCAGGGGTGGTGAAAAATAGTATACAACCCACGGGCGTGAAACAGGCCATCCCAAACTGCTTCTGTCAATCTCACATGCAGTTTGGAATAGCCTACTTTCCCGCCCTAGGTGTGTAATGTACTATTTCTGTACGTATAACGAACGTCAGTTTTCCCATAGTCTGTTATTAACAAATTCAATTGCGTAACTTTAATATATCAATGATATGATGTACATCTGACCGTGATTAAATGATGTCAAGTAAATTATTGAAGCAGATTTTGTTGGTTTTTTGTTGTTTTTTGGGGGAATTTCCGATACAAATCGCTGTGTTTTGGGATATTTTGGAAATTGCAAAGCTGAATAAAAATTATTTGTTAGTCTACTCATTCAAGTTCTGTGTAATGAAGATTATTTAGTTGTATAACCATTACGCTAGAAAAATGTGAAGAAGTTTCATCCGTATTACCAAACAGTCGATAATAAAATTAGTGATATGCCGATTGTAGAGTGCTGTATCGATCATAAAAAATTGCAATAATAATATAAATAGATGTAATTGAAAGAGTAACGCAATTTGGACGGAATATAAATTTATTCGCTCACAAGTTTTGAGGTTAGAAACATTTTTTATACTCCAACCCTGAACTAACCTACTCGGGCGCCAAAAATTCAGCGGCCGATTCGGGAAACTTTGAAGCTTCGCCAAGGGACCCACCCCCACCATGGGAGTTGCCGGACCTGTGTATACGACCGTGATCGTGGGCAAGCCTGCCCTCCATATTATTACCACGGAGTAATAATATGAAGGGCCGGCCGCAAAATATTCTGACAATCGTGATCAAATTATTAATACTTGAATACTTCAAAAATATAATACTATATGTCGGGTCAATTGATAATGAGTTTGAAATGAATTTCTCATTTTCTAAAGAATGGGTAATTAGTAACGAATACATTTCTCATTTTTCAGAAAATGGACAATTAGTGACGAATAAAATGCTAATTTTCCGAAAAAATGGTCAGTTTGTGACGGATAAAATGAAACTTTAGAATAATATTTACAGATTTCACATGTAATGCAAGAATGCGGGACACTGAAAATGAACCTATTTTATTTCTTTTTGTATATTCGGGGAAGATCGAAATAATTTTTTATTCAAAATTGATTATAAAGTGCGTTGAACCGACGTAGAACTGCCGAACTTGACTTTATCAACGCAGGCACAGTCGAAACGAATTTACCTGTGATTTAGTTTCATCTTCTTCATCGTCGGTCGCGATTTAATCTCTTGATCTCCAGAGATTTAGACTTTCAGATCGATTGATTCTTGAATAATTCACAATTTAGACCGAGATTTAGACTCTCACAGTACTAATATGTCGAATAATTAGCAAATGATTCTTCACTAATTGACCATTTTTCGGATAATCAATGATTCTCTTTCTAGTGGAGTGACATTTTCTGAAAAAATGAAAATATACTTCTACGTAATTGATGAATTTTGTAAAAATGGGAGATTCGACGAAAGAAATCCATCATTCACTATATAATTTCAATTTACAGATTTTCGCCTTATGATTTTTACCAATGATCTACGCTCTAAATAATATTATTGAATCATAAAAATTTGTATGCTGCACCAACATTAATTCGAACAATATTTTCAATTCTATCAAACAATATTTGCGAGTTCCAAAACAATTGATAATATATAACCAAAATGTCCTTGGAATTATCATTTTTGCCGATTTCTGCGTTGAACCCCCGAGAATGACCCTCGAAGATTCGTCACGAATTCTGAATCACTCTATATTAATGACATCTTTGAAACGTCTGTTTTCGTGCCGTAAAGTGCAGTAAAAAATATTTATTGATGAAAAGGCATTGAAAGTCACTTCGACGCCACGTGAGAGTCGTGAGAAGCACATCAAAGTGGATATAGGAACTGCTGTAAATCGTACCTGTAAACTGTGGTTTAATCACTTTCAGTGTTTTGCGCAGAATTCTTTGGAATACATAAATGATAACAAACAGGATATGGAACAAAGTTGTGGGATAAATGTATCGTCGTGGCGATTGGTTGCCACGTCCACTTGTACATTTCATTTTTATGGAAAGTGAGCCAAGATTTCCATACCTGCTTAATTCTAAGGTATGGAGTACTCTACCAAAGCCATAGGGGCACCGCCGGCCCTGTCTGTGTATATTCTCATATTGAAACAAGAAGCTGGTCTGGCCCACCGCTGAATGAATACACGATGCAATCTTCCTCGATTATTATTTACGAATGAAAAATATACTATTGGCCATCAAGTATGCGGCTGGCAAAATCATGTGCCTTTGGGATATTTTCGTCGTCGAAATTCGATGAATTGTACATCGTGTAACAATTAACGGACGAAACTTTGGGATTGAGACGAGTACGAAACCATGACCCTTGGAAGTTGAACCCGGTTGGAGTTTTTGACTCCCAGAGAAATGTAATTTCAGACCAGATTTGGTATGACGCGCCAAAAATAGGAGAATATTTGCCCAGAATGATATGGCGCGCCAGAAAAAGGTCATTTCCGTACGCTATACCAGCCCCGGGCAGAAATTTTCTTCTTCTGGCCGAGTGATACCATTTTTGCACTCCGAAATGAGGAAATCTCTGTCCAGAAATGGTATAGCCCGCTCAAAAGTGTAAAATTTCTACGTCCAAGAGGTAATTCCGGCTCCGCGATGGCAACGCCAGCAATTCGGATCATTGATCAATGATGTGAAAATAAATTCGAATTGAATACAAAGATTCAAATCTGAAGTTATCGATTCACTCAAAGTTCTACCTACGAACTTACTTCGCGTCTGTATTTGTTTTATACCTACAATAAACCAGAATCTATTTCCTGATCATAAACGCTTCGCGTCGTGCAAATCGTGCCCAACAACCGGATGCTCACCGCAGCTATTGTTATCCACTACGTGATAACGGCTCTTTGTCGTGCGATTCCGAACCTCCTGATTGGTCTACGAACAGTTATCATTGACCATGATAGATTCCAAACTCCCCCGCGCATGCACACACTTTTTGTCGGTATAAAAGCTGCTCCATTTTCGTGCCTTCATCAGTCGACTTGATATACTCGACAAACTTCAACGATGAAAATAGTGATTTTCCTTGCTGCGGTATCCGCTGCGAATATTTTCGTGGGTGTTGAGGGTGCCGACGATCTACCTCCAATTGAAATTGACGCTCGTTTCATATGGAAGGATGATGGAGGATTCCAAGTAACACTCCCGAGGGATTTACAGATTCAGAAGTTCATATTTAATGGAAACATATACAGGGGGATTCTAGGTAGACATACAAATGATTTAACTGGCCATTGCGCTCGTCACTTTCCGACGAAATTTTTAACTAACGAAATGTCTCTGATCCAGGTGGCAAACCTGAGAGTGTCACGTGCCATGTAAACAGACAAGAAGGCGGTCGATGGATTTACAAGAGCTCCTCCGGTATCCTGAAGCCTGGAAACATACTTAGCTACTGGTTCGAGTTTGAACTCAACGGACAGCGTCGTCAGTCAATGCCCGACTACTTCATTAGGCCTGGAGGCCCATCGGCAGAACTACCTGTAGTTCCTATTCCAGGTGATGTCGAAATGCTGGAACATGGAGGATTCCGAGTAACACTCCCGAAAAATGTAAACCTTAGGAACATCTGGTTTCGTGCAAAGATATACAGGGGGAATCGAGGTAGACATACAAATGATTTAACTGGCCATTGCGCTCGTCACTTTCCGACGAAATTTTTAACCAACGAAATGTCTCTGATCCAGATGTCAAGAGTTACGACGTAAATATACTGTGGAAAGAATACGGTCAATGGACTTACACGGACCGCCAGGCGAAGCTGCAGGCAGGAGACAAAATGACCTTCTTTTTCAAGCTTGACCTCGTCTCACGTACATGTACTACAATGCCCCAAATCTTCACTGTGCCTGGAAGGCTATCGGCAGGCTCATCGTCAGGCTCATCGGCAGGCTCATCCCCAGGCTCATCCCCAGGCTCATCCCCAGGCTCATCCCCACCGAAAAAGAAAACAAAATTGTAAAATATTACATGAAGAAGTACATAATGAATTTCATAAAGTTATGATTGGATTCATGATATGAATTATCATGTAAATTAAGAATATTGTAGATTTGATTTTTGTTCTGACCATTATCTTGTACAAATAAACATAATTTATTATCTAACTTACTGTGTAATGTTTTACATGAGTTTTAGCTTTACGAGTTTCAACTTCTTTGAAGAAACTGGAAATCAATCACAATCATATGTTAGTCTTGACCACCAATTTGATTACGATAGAGTACGCATCCTCGATGAAGAGCCTAACTATCATAAAAGAATATTGTTAAAAATGTGCAAATTGTAGCACATTCTAACTCGGTTAATCTACGAGAAGATGTTGAACATCTTAGTACCATCTACTCTTGTTACATCTGTAGATAATGGTTACAGTCTCCCTAACTTAGATTCTCTGATTGTCTTTGGCGCCAATTATATTCTTCTCCCGCGCAATTCTCCTCTTCTAATCGCCGTGTCGTGACAAGTTACACAGCTGTCATTATTGTTTTTCTTCCAACTCTAAACAAATTGGAAAACACGATCGAGAAGTGGGCGGTTAGAACCGCTGAATGGTTTCTTTCTTCTTTGGAATAAAAAAATTCCCTCATTAAATTAATTTATTTTAAATTTTTTTCTTTCGATTTAAGGTAATTATATTTTTTTAGGTTATGTTTCTACGGTCAAGTTCAAATCTTCCCTTTATAATTTTGTCATTTGTACCTTGACAGATGTAAATAAAATTTATTGATTCTGAGGAGGGCTCACACCAGAGCCGAAACGTCATCACGTCGACGTTTTTCTTCTTTTATGACCTACCTATCCAGGAATTCTGTACGCACAATTTCGTACAGTTCTGCAACGAACTCCAATTATTTTCGAATTCCGAAGCAGTCGTAAAAATAAAAAATATTCAATTCAAAATAAAAAAATCCAAGCTCGTTGTGTCTCATAGGATGTCGTACAATTTTGTAGAATCCTACAACAAACTCCAATAATTATTCCCAATTTTCCATGAATACTTATCTGAAAATAAATTGTATTCAAAATGATAAAACTTCTATGTCAAACTACGATCAAATTCAAGCCTGATAATGTGCAGAAAACCGTGATTTTCGTACTAATTCAAAATTCCGTATAGTTTTCCGTATTTTTTCCATGGACATTCGTAGATATGATACTTCCGTTACTTGAAGACTGTAGATATTCGTAGAACTGATATTCTATTTGTTCGAAGACTACGATTTTAGCAATAGAAAACTACTAATTCTTATGAGAATTTTCGAAATTCTACTTTCCACAAGCAACGGAATATTAGTTCTACGAATAACCACGACACTGTTCAAAAATCTACAAATGGAATGACGCGGAATGTTCTTTCGTGGAGAATCGTTAGTATTCTCCGAAAAATTCTGTTAATTTACATTTTTCTACTACAGAAGTGAAAAGCCCAATAGCGAAAAAAAATGTATCGCTTATTCGCCATCTCCGTGGAATAGTACAATCTTCTACTACGTCAAATTACGATAATGTATCATTTGCATCAAAAAGCTGCTAGAAGATGAAGTTTGACTAACGCGAAAAAGTTTTGAAGTTTCAGTGGATGTCAGTCGCTAACCTGACATTGCCAGAAAATATTAAAATCTTAAAGATGAAACGGCGTGACCTGAAGACCCTAACTCTGGTAATCAACGAGGTTAAGCACGTTTGGACGCGGTCAGTACTTGGATGAGTGGCCCGGAGAAGTGGGCTGAGTTCGAATCCCCCACTGGCAGGAATTTCTATGGAAAAATCTACGAAAATCTTCGAAAAAGTACTGCATTCTACGAAAATGTCTACGCATATACTACGAAATTGTTCGAAAACAGGCAGAAAATGGTAGAAGTTTTCGTAGATAATCATACAATTCTCGTAGTGGTTCTTCGTTATGTTTCTGAACCACTTATTCGAGGGTTTTGCATAAATTTCTCTTCTGTCATGACGCACAGCTTCTTTCGCATCTTCCTCCGACTGATAATCAGTCGGTCCGATTACTTTTTCACTCTTCCAATTTCCTCCACGTGTAGCAATGATTTCCAATCTTTGCTTCCAGCATCATGACCGGTAAAGTGTTTCTCCTTCTTCTGCTCCTCGTTCCTTGGGAGATCATCGCCGGTAAAATTCCATTGTCCAATTACCCGGGGCACAGGTCGTACAGCGATAGATTGGAATCGGCGTTAGGATGGGGTGGCTACAACGATCCGAGACAGAGCAAGGTCCGCGCTACCATTCATGCCGCCTATCACGAGGGGCAATATCACAAGACCGGAAATCCAAGCGAACGCGAACGAGCCAAGGATCAGTGGGCTGTGGTCACCGGAGGCGCTCGCGACAATCTGGCCAATTATGATGCTCAGCATCCGAACAAGTAAGGGGACAAGCGAAAGCGGAAAATATGCGACCAACGCACTCATTGTCGTACTTGTATTTTTTTCTATATTCACTTTTGCTCGTAGTAAAACAAGAATTATGAAGATTTTGTGATCGTTCTCCAATATTTGTACTCATGTTTGGCCATAAATATATACATATTCTTTGTACTCGATACATTCAGAATATCCTGTCTGAGTATGTACTCTGTTTTCATCCGATATTTCGTCTGTTACCTCTGTTCCATTCTTTCTATCAAACCCACGCCGACACGTCAAATTTCAAGGACGAATTAGCAAATGAAATTTGGATTCTATAAACTGACGAGGGTAATACCGATGAATCCACCTTTGAGTCGTAATTGTGCAATAGAACTGGAAACTCATTACGAATTTGAAAAAAAAAAAACAGTATTATCTACGCAAAGAGATTTTTCACTCATACACTCTACCGTTTTAACGTCTCCCATTTTTTTGTCACACGAAATTGAACTCTTCGTGCGTTCGAGCTGCAGCTTTAAAGTTTCTTATAGATGATTAACGGCTCCTTACCAAATATGAATGGCACTTATCATTTGAACGAATATTCCATCATCTCAGGGTGCAGTGCGGAAACAAATCTGCTACTCCATATTCGTACACTAGTAAAGGAACCCAGGCCTGCCAGTAAGTAACTCTGCTGCTGCCTCCGCCAAGCCCGGATGAGAAAGGAAGAGTAGGGCCGCGCGCAGGGTTCCATGTTGCGGATATTTACTCTAAATGATTTTTACGGACCAATGTCTGCAACCCAATAAGGGGTATATTCCAGGTCTGCCTCTAATCGATAGCCAGAGTTAGAGAGATAAACTGAGCATGCATTCACGCGTTCTTGTTGACAGTTCCGACGATATCTAGCGTTCTATAACACAAAATGCAAGATTCATCACCGTCCATCTAATAGGATATACTCAATAGTAATAATCGGTCAGAAAAATACTGACAACCGAGCGAGCATAGCGAGTGAGGATCTACACAGACCCAATCAAGCAAGCACAGTTATTAGGGAAAAAAATGAAAAAATGTACAAAAAGTATTGATATCTCCCAAAAAGCACCTCTGGTGCAAAAACCTTTCGCCAAGTACATTAATGTGTCCAACCACAAAAATTCACCGAAAAAAGTTTTCCCCACAAAATCTGTCTCCAAAAATGCCCACCAACCGAAATTCGTCCTCCAATAAAAGTATCCCATCAAAAATTCGTTTTCAACAAGAGTCGTCCTTCAAAAAATCTCTCTAAAAGGATTGAAATAAAATACAACTACCAAGTACAACAAAGAAAAAAAATCGAATCGAATCATACAGCGTTGGGTCCGTTCGGGCGCTACGCTCGCTCACTCGATTGGGTTTTCATAATTGGTGAGGAGAAAAATTGGGAGCATGAATTTCGAGAAGAGAAAATTTTCTAAAGAAAAAAATTTAGGGAGTGCTACTTGGCGGGCCTTTTTAGCAAGGTAAGAGAAATGTGACTCGTACACCTTAGTGGTCGCTCTTCCACTTACTCACAGCTGGCCCGCAAGTAGCACTCCCGAAATTTTTTTCTTTCGGAAATTTTCTCTTCTCGAAATTCATGCTGCCAATTTTTCTCCTTACCAAATATGAAAACCCAATCGAGTGAGCGAGCGTAGAGAGCGAACGAGCACAACGCTATATGATTCGATCCGATTCTTTTTCTTTTTTGTACTTGGTAGTTGTATTTTATTTCAATCCTTTAAGAGAGATTTTTTGAAGGACGATTTTTGTTGAAAACGAATTTTTGATGGAATACTTTTATTGGAAGACGAATTTATACGGTAAGGTCAAATTGAATCCGTTAAGAGTAATTACTAACCTAAAGGTCAAGTTGAACAATCTCGAAAAGACGCTTAAGTGTTACGTAATGCCGGGAACAGGTCCAACATTACTTGGAAGACATTGGCTAAAGAAATTTGGGGTATGGCCATTGCAATTCCTAAACGTAAAGAAATCTAACGATAAGCAAAGTTATGTGGGTAAACTCGAAACAGAAACGGTACTTGACCGAATGGCAAAAATGCACGAAAAGTTATTTTCAGAGGGACCGGGCAAATACACGGGAAGGAAAATAAAACTAACACTTGTACGCGCCCAACCCCACACAGCATTAGATATTCATGGTATATGCCTGGCATGTTCCGAAAAAAATATATAAATGTTCAGAGAATATTCAATTTCACCTCGAGAATGTGTTTTGGATGTGCAATGAACATGACAATGTCACCCCAAAATACGTGAAATTCATATCCAAAAAATATTGATGGGGATATTCAAGGGATATTCCAATGAATATTTTTTATGCAGATATAATGTCCTCTAATATCATTATATTGTATAGCTCAAGGTGGGTTACTGACTTGAACATGTTTACACGTACCAACGTATATCATGTCTCCATTTTTCGTTGGTGGAGTAAGGATAAAGATAATAGTGAATGCGTGCAATTATATTCAAGCCAGTAACCATCTTAATATGACGTACTGTTCCGTTGGTCACAAAATTCAATGATTTTGGACACACGCTTCTTGTAGGCTCGAATAAATCAAACATTCGAATACGTTTTTCTCCAGAACCTTTGGAAACCTCTAATCCAAATACCTTTTCATTTAACAGATGATAATTTCATAAAACATCAGTAAGGTATGATTAAATTTGAATCACGATTAAACTATTTATATCTTTCACTTTTGAACCACTACTCGGCCCACTATGAAATTTTCAGACAACTTTTGGCATTGAAAAAGACATGCTGTGTGAAAATTTCACAATCAGCCAATTCGATTAGGGCACTTTGTTTTTACTCAAGATTTTCGAAGATTTTTCACCAAAACTGCAGTTCGCGAAGCACAAAAAATCGACAAAAATAATCTTCAGAAATTTCAAAGAGAGAAAAATCGAAAAAACGCTAAAAGCTGATTATTTGACCAGCTGTAGTAAAAAAATACTTGGTCAGAAAAATCTGAAAAAAATTCACAGTTGATCCTTTCAACGTATACTTCCACTGTGTGAAAGGGCAAACAGATCAAAAGGGGTCAGGGAAATCGACCGGTCGATTTGACGTGGAATCCTCCGTATGTAGGGCTCTATTATGCCATAGCCAGCATATAGTGGGCAATTTTAGTGCTAGAGGGTCCTATATATTTTTTTTTCGCCACTCACTATGCATTGTGCGTTTCAGAGGTTTTTAGAGCAAAGTAAAGCAGAGCAAAGCAGAGAAAAGTAAATAGATTTGGAAAAAAAAAAGTTGGACATATATAGTTATCAAATTCATTGAAATACATTACTATTGAAAACCTAATGTCGATGCATTATACCATAACGTTTCTGTAAAATGGCCCTGAAACGGAAAAAATGCATTGACATTTCTTTTTTGAAACTGTAGTAGATTAATCATAATCATCTTTGAAAAAACATTGCCCTGTAAATTTTGTATCCAATTTTCCGGAAATCGGATCAATAAAGTTGGTAATTATATAAAACTGCAATGATCGATAGCTATGAAGAAATTGCTGAGAAAAACTGAAAACAGAGTAACAAAAGAGGTAAAAAGAAATTTGCACTCCAATCTCGACAAAGAGTAACACCAAAGAATATTACCCAAAATTGCCTAATATGAATTTTTCCCTTCGAATTTATCTAAGAACTATTAGAAAAAAATAACATATTTGAAATTTAATCGATGAGAACATTCGACGACATACGTAGAATATGTAGGATTAATGTCTGCAGCATACTATATCATTAATATCGCTGGAATATTGTGAAATACTGTGAGATATCGTGGAATGTTCGAGAAACGTGAAAATAATATTCACATCAAGCCCATGGATGAATATTCTTCTGGACTTGTACATACAATATTTTTTACACATTTAGAATATTTTTTGCACATTGTGTACTTTTTTTGAATATACAGTGAATATCAAATGCTGTGTGGGACGGTCACGTCATCTAAACATTTAGGCTAGGCCCAATACTCTGGGCCACTTGACACCACGACGCCGTAGCCTGGGATAAACAGCGGGCTGTAGGCCCTTAGGACGTGACTTATGGCGTATACAGGACGCTGGATACATTGACGCATTGCCAGGTCTGGCAATGCATTCCGGGGCGTGAGGAAGACACTTCTGGTGCAGCCGAGACACGGTGCACATCGTGGCTTACGGCCCTCCCTGACTTATTTAATTATCTGGCTTTATTGGCATATTGTATTGAATAACGTGAAATCAGTATTCTGTATATTAAACTTAGCCCTCTGGGTTAATAAAAGCTTACACACTCAAGGACGGCACTAAACCGGTTCAATTGAAGGCCCATCATGTTCCTTTCGCTTTAAAAGAAAAGGTTTTTGAGGAACTAGATCGACTAGTCAAACTGGGTCACCCAGAACCAGTCAGCATAAGCGCGTGAGCCACGCCGGTGGTTCCAGTCGTCAAAACTAAAAATACAGTAAGAGTATGTGGTAACTTTAAGTCAACATTAAACCCATGTTTAGTTGTAAAAAGACATCCGCTGCCGAGACGGGAACAAGTCTTACACACGTTGCAAGTAGGAAAAAAGTGGTCTCAAATTGACTTAAAGCATGCATTTATGCAATTTGAAGTAGACCGAGCTCACAGAGATCCACTAACGATAATTACAGAGGAAGGATTATTCAGGTACACAAGAATACCGGAGGGTCTGGCGTCTAGTCCGGCCGAATGTCAAAACATTCTGGATGAAATACTGCAAGGTGTCCCACACACCGAAAAATATATTGATACCCACACGGAACACTTAGTTGATTTTACGTATGAAATACGTTTTAACGTCTGTCTACGTATACAGCTAAAATGATACGTATACTATATGTGTACGTGATGTATACAATCAAGACGTATTTTCTATACGAAGTATATACGTATAACACTTGTATTATTCGCGTCAATGCCGAAGCCGTTTTTTACGTACTGCATGTACGTATAAATTACATTCATATTGCGTATAGTATTAAGACAATCATAAAACTTTTATTATATGTACCATCGACGTATATAATTGGTGATTATTCAGATGTTTTGAGAAACCTAGCCTATACGCATCATGTACGTATGTTTCACCTCACGCAAAACAACGCTTTTTAAATGTTTACTGTACATACGGAAGACGTATCACTTAGGTTGCCGAATTGGATCTTCAAGACACCTTCGATTTACCTTCGATTTACGTACGATATACGTCGAGTAAAAGTGAGATCTTCGTATTGATAAAAACGTAGGCGACACGAAAGGTATGTTTCGCATACGTATCGCATTGTGACATTGACGACGTATTAATTTTCGTGAACCTAACATTTAATATACGTGGATGCGACATATTTTCACAGTAAGCCGAAATGCACCTAGCTACCGCTTTTCTGCCATACGTACGTTATACGTACAGCAGATGTGTTTATCTTGGCGTCGGGCACAACCGAAGGAATACGAAAGACTTACGTACAGCACACGGTTTGCAGACCCACCTGATTTCGACGATTCGTATACGTAAATCAGACGTAATAAGTCAGTAGGCTGAATCGCACTTATAGCTACTCCTTTCCCGGCATACGTATATTAGACGTACAGCAGATGTGTTTATCTTGGCGTCGGGCACAACCGAAGGAATATGTGAGCCATACGTAGAGCAGGACACAGTTTGCAGACTCGAATGATTTCGACGTTTCGTATACGTAAACCAGACCTATTAGTTCAGTAGGCCTGAATGCCAATTTTTACCGTATTTTCGTTCTACGTACGATATACGTATGGCAGATGTGTGTATCTTGACGTTTGGCACAACCAAAATGATACGATAGACATACGTACAGCACACGCTTTGCAGAATCGCCTGATTTCTACGTTTCGTATACGTAAATCAGACGTACTAATCCAGTAGGCTGAACGCACCAAGCTACCTCTTTTTCGTCATACGGATGTTATACGTACCTACAGCATACAACAAGACACGGTTTGCAGACTCGCTTGATTTCGACGTTTCGTATACGTAAACCAGACCTATTAGTTTAGTGAGCCAAATGCAAATTTTCACCGTATTTCCGGTATATGTACGATATACGTACACCAGACGTTCCCAGCACATTTGACAGCTTCAACGATATTCTTTCACTATCGAGCGATCGAGTGTAGTCATAAATAGATTCTTACAGAGATTAGTAAACTTACATTACTGAAGAATGTATCATTGTCCCTGATAAAATCATGGATAGAAACGCTGCATGGTTGGACAAGCGGCAGCTTAGCGTAGTGGTTAGGGCGTGCGACTAGTAATACGAAGAGCGGCGAGCGTACTCGGTTCGAACCCCGGCTGGGTCTTAGAAAAGCGAAAAATTTAAGCGATCGCAAAATGCGTTTTAATTAACAGGCGTGCTCAACTATGAATAAAAATAACCTAAAATATCGGAAATCTCCAATAATAGGTTAAAAAAATAACGTATTACATAATAATCTTTTTTTTAAATTCCTTAGGGGGCGTCCATAAATTACGTGAGGCGATTTTTGGGATTTTTCGACCCCCCCTCCCCCCTCGGTGAGATTTCGTGAGATTTGGCTCGACCCCCCCCCCCTTAAATCTCACGTGAGATTTTTCAAAATGCGTATTTTGCTTGATTGCGTTGGATTTCTAATAAAAAAAACATAATTTATGAATAAACAATAAATTACGTGATATTGGCCGAAACCCCCCCTCTCCCCCACGTGAGATTGGGTGAGATTCGGCTCGACCCCCTCCCCCCCCTAAACGCCTCACGTAATTTGTGGACGCCCTCATACGTATCTCACACGTTCTCTATCCAATATAAAAAGATCGGTTGTCACGATTAATCTCGCATTTCCGTCATCGCTGTTAATCTCGCATTTCCGTCACCGATGATGATCTCGCACTTCCGTCACCGCCTTTCCGCGATGCTGGTTGGCTGGCGGTTGATCTGAAAAATTTCTGTCTGCTTACTTCGCGCAGTTTGAGGCTGGCGATATTATCGTGAAAATGTCTGTCCGCTGACTTCGCGCCGTTCGAAGCTGTCGTTTTTGACAAGCGTGATTCAAAGCGATAACCTGTATCTTCAAAGCGATAACGTATTTTGCGAAATTTCGAAGAGACCAAGACTTTGAACGGCTGGATTGATTCGCGAAATTTTGAAGAGGTGAACAAAAGTTCGAAAGGTATGTTTGAGGCAGGTTTTGATATTCATTAGTCTTCACATAACCTTCATCCAGGAAAATTCGTGTTGTGTTCGTTTGTGGCAAAATTCATGCAAAAGGTAGATTTTCTATAAGTAACGGGTACGGCGATGGTTATGTCAGTTTTGATCTGACAGCTGACAGTTATCAGCCCACTTTTAATATACTATATAGTGATTCTGAACCATGAACTTTGCCGTCTGACTGCTGTAAATGAACGTTGGTGATGCTCAGAAATACACGGTACGATTCTTCGGAAACTTTCATTACCAGGTTGACTTTGAAAGAAAAAGTAACTGTTTGTAGTGACTCTGCCAAAAAACAAAACTTTTTTCCTTCTTAAAGTACCTACATATTGAAGAATGAACATAGAAATCCCATATCTTCGCCGTGCGCGACTCTGGTTAGGTCAGCCAGGTCAGTTCAATGGTCCTTTAAACATTCACAAAAATGCAGAAAAGATAGATAATGGGGATTGCGATTACGGGATGGTAAGATTCTAGAAAAAATGCAGCTCCTATAATTCCTGATAAACGCCACCGTTCATTCGCGTTCCCCTATATGCTCCTATCAGTCACCAAACGGACCAGCACAGGGATCGCAGAAAAAATGAAAGACTATGAATATCAGATATCGGGATCAGCGGTTTTCTGATTTTTCTGAATTCAAGAAAAAATAGTAGATCTCATTCCGAAACGTTGCCGAAACATTATCTTTGCTCGGCTATTCTTGACATACGATTGAGAATCAGGATGTGAAGATTATCGGTCAGAATTTTGAATCTGACTTGAAATTAATAAATATTTGAAAAGGAAATATAGAACAATCTGCCTACGTTTCTGATGGCGAAAGTAATGAGGAATGGTTGTTTTGCAGCAACAGAATTCTCGTGAACTTTTTAGAACTTATAAAAGGCTAAAGTTTGAAGTGCGAAGAACAATAAGTACTTCAAAGTACCTAAGGATCGGTTCAAAGAATCACCTGAAAGTCATAGAATTATTTCAGAGCTAAAAAGACAACATAAAAAAATTGGGATCGAATGGAAAATGGTGCGAGATCTAGAGATGCGTCGCGTTGAGGTGGACAGCGACGTATTGAGTAATGCATTTGTCTACAGTTCTGAAGTTTATAAAGTTAGCATCTGCAGTGCGTGCCTTGAACATGAAAAATATAACTCGACTTCGTTTACGCATTCGCTCGTTTTCGAGAAAAATACGAATAAAATGGGGCAGTTGAATTTCAGCATCCAGTTTTCAAATACAATACCTGTTATGCAAACGCTTGACAGAATTTCAGATAAATTATCATGCCAATCGTTTGCGCGTCATGTGCGCAAACAGCACCCACAATAATTGATCAGTAATCATTACCGCAACCACTGAGAAAATGATAATTCCAAATCTACAAAGCTGGTACCAAAATTCATTAGTGCAGATGCGCCGGGAGCGGTTCAATTTCGTCCGTTCCAGTTCCTAAATAAAGAAAGCCGTGAGAATGATAGTGAATCAAGCTGAATATCGAAAATGACGCATAATTTTGATGACTTCAGTTCGTTCGGTTTCATTTAGGTTAGTTAAGCAGCAAACAAGTAAAATTTCAGAATCAGTCATTTCGGAATGTAACTTTTTGTCTGCCTATATATGGGCAATACTGGATTCCCTACTGAAAATTTCCAGGTGGGAAATCCATGTGGAAATCCTATGTATATCTACATGGTTTCCCATCGGAATTTCGAACTGGGAATCTATGGGATTCCATGGGTTCCTATGTACATCTACATGGTTTCCCATCGGAATTTCGAACTGGGAATCTATGTGATTCCATGGGTTCCTATGCACAACTACATGGTTTCCCATCGGAATTTCGAACTGGGAATCTATGAGATTCCATGGGTTTCCATGTATATTGAATGTGGATTCCTATGTGTACTGAAAATATCCAGGTGGAAAACCATTCAGAATATCACATGGAATTCCCTAGTGGTTCAGTCCGGATTCCTATGTAGATACCTATAGATTCCTATAGGGCGTTATTTGTGCATTTACAGAAAAAAAAGTCACTCCCAGTCGGGGATTTGAACCCAAGACCCTCATTTCCGTAGACTATTACCTTACCACTGAGCTATCGAGCTACTTGAATATCCCTGGATATTCCACAAACATATTGAATCGTTAATGACGGACACTTGAAATAAAATAAAACATACCTATGTGGATAGTTCATGGATTGTTATGGCAATCCTGTAGAAATTCCATGTGTCATCCAGTGGATTTCCTATGATGGTTTCCACGAATTTCCATGGAAAATCAATGCAAGATATACTATGCTATTCCTATGTAAAACCATGTATTCCCATGGAACATCCACAAGAATCTACTCCAAATTTACCTGGACATCCATAGATTCTTCCACATGGATTCCAAGAAGGGAAATCTATGGGTGGACATGGGATTAGTATATTATTTCCACCAGGATTTCTATAGTACGACCACAATTCATCCAGTGGATTTCCTATGAAGGTTTCGATGAATTTCCATGGAAAATCAATGAAAGGTATACTATGCTATTCCTATGTAAAACCATGTATTTCCATGGAACATCCACAAGAATCCACTCCAAATTTATCTGGATATCCATAGATTCTATCACATGGATTTCAAGAAGGGAAATCATGGATTTCAAGAAGGGAAATCCATGGGTGGACATGAGATTTAATATATAATTTCCACCAGGATTTCTATAGTACGACCACAAGTCATCCAGTGGATTTCCTATGACAGTTTCCATGGAAAATCAGTGCAAGGTATACTATGCTATTCCTATGTAAAACCATGTATTTCCATGGAACATCCACAAGAATCCACTCCAAATTTACCTGGATATCCATAGAATCTATCACATGGATTTCAAGAAGGGAAATCTATGGGTGGACATGAGATTAATATATAATTTCCACCAGAATTTCTATAGCACGGCCATAAGTCATCCATATGGATTCCCCATGATTCTGTACGTTCTATGGTTTCTACATAGGTTTCCATCGTTTCCATGGAAATCCATTGACATTTCTATGGATTTCCACCTGGAAATTTCATTAGGGGTTTTGATACCAGCTTTGTAGATTTGGAATTTTTTTTGTTCAACCAATTTTATTTTAATTTTTCTCGAGAACAAGTAAACGCGCAAATGAAAGTTATATTCTGCATATTCAAGGTACGCGCAAATGATTTACCGTATTTGCAGACAATTATCTTGACTGCAGATGCTAACATTATAAACCTACAGTTCTGCACGAAATCTGTGTCGTTAAAAGACGTTTTTATGATGAGCACGCGATTACTTCTGAAACACTCTTAACAGTTGATACTATCCGTTAACGAACAATACACAAGCTCAAATTAATCTGAATCAATTGTTCTTTAACGATAACGTAACATATTTTGAGGTAACTCCGCAAAAATATTTTTGTGGTGATCCGTTTGGTGAGGAGATTTGTATCCAATCAAACAGATTTCAATTAAACCTACAACACTGATATTTTTTTTGAGGACATTGAAGAACGCCCTAACGCATAAAGTCGGTTTCTGAAGCGCGCGAAGCGCGCTACGCCGAGCTAGTACGTATAAATAGTCTACCCATACGTGTTCTCTATACACAAAAAGCGTAATATGTTATGCATGTATATACGTTCGATTTACGTAGAGTACACGTAGGAGACCGGGGCAAGTTGGAGATGGGGGCAAGATGACGAAATCGTTGTTTTGCGAATGCTATAATATATGGTGCCAGTTAAGACAATGAAAAGTGTTAAACATACCCCCACGCAGTAATAAAACTGGTGTAGACTCGCATGACAAAGTCAGCTGGCTTTTTACAGACACATTGTGGTTTTTGGTGCGCGCGATGTAACATTTAGAGTGGAGGAAAACGCTATTACAGAACGACAGTTAACTAAGATCGTACTTGTGAATTAATCCTTTATTTATGTAGGCATATAGATGCCATAGATCATAGGTTCCCCGATTTTTCACCAATGTACTGACTGTGAGGTTATTTCATTTGAAAATAGCGGCACACGGGGCAAGTCGGTGGGGGCAAGTTGACGATCCGCTAACTTGCCCCTTCTTGTGATCCTTGCATGAGGTTTTCTTAATAGGCTTTCAGGCTACATGTCATTGTTCAGCTTTTATAATAAATGAATAAATAAATAAATATATAAATTAATTAATTAATTAATTAAAATTATTTACATGTATAACCAATTTATTTATTTAAATATTTATTCATTTAATTAATTAGTTAATTAATTAATTGATTAATTATTTAAAAATACTTCATTTTATTCTAATGCAAAAAGGATATACTTATGGGGTAATATTTTTTTATATTTAGATTAGGTCATTTGTACTCATATAGGTATAGTTGTAGTGGGTAACATTTATAGGGTAACATTTTTTATATTTAGATTAGATAATTTGTACTGATATTGGTACAAAATTCACCAATTTATTTAAATATTTATTCATTCAATTAATTAGTTAATTAATTAATTGATTAATTAACTAATTTGATCAATATTGATTAATTTATTAATTAATTAACTAATAAATTAAGTCAATAAATATTTAAATAAATTGGTGAATTTTGTACCAATATCAGTACAAATTATCTAATCTAAATATAAAAAATGTTACCCCATAAGTATATCCTTTTTGTATTAGAATAAAATGAAGTATTTTTGACAAAAACAACATTTTTCTATGCCCATCGAACCGGAATCTAGCATTCGCCAACTTGCCCCGGTAGTATAGTCATCTTGCCCCGTGGTCGGGGCAAGATGACGAGTTTGCAAAAATTTGGAAAAATCTAAATTACACAGTTTGTAAATAACCAAATTCAATTACAATTTTTTTTCTAATAGCTAACATCCCATACATTAGGAAAATACCAAAATATTTCGAGTTTCACTTACGACTGATTAAAAAAACGCATTCAAAGCTTAAGGTCTCCAACTTGCCCCGGTCTCCCCTATTCAAAATCATGAAGAGTACGAAAGACATGCGTATCGCATCGGTATATTGGACGTAAATTGACGTACAGCACAGGGCAAACTACGTAATATATACGTCTCGATATACGTCTTACAGTTGTTCCTTGTACCTCTAGAATACATATTCTATACATCTTAGCGGACGTTTCTCATTCGTTCCCTATACGGATTTTACCCGGACATTTAGCCTATTTCTATCCCAAACGTAGACCCCCAACTTATGTATATCAGACGTATAACGTCTAAATTATTACGTCCAATATACGTATAAAATTGGTAAGTGTTCTGTGTGGGTAATATTTACTGCACAGGTCCGACGGACGAAATCCATTTAGAGGTGTTAAACGAAATTCTCACAAGATTGGAAAACGCGGGGCTGAAAGTAAACCGTAACAAGTGTGAGTTTTTCAAGACAGAGATGGAAATCCTAGGATTCCTGTTAGATCAAACCGGACTAGATCCCTCGCCCTCTAAAGTAAAAGCAGTAGTGGAAGCACCCGTACCAGAAACATGTCGAGGGCTCCAAGCCTTCCTAGAATTAGTAAATTTTTACGAATGTTTCCTAGAAGATAGAGCCATACACTTGAAACCGCTGTACGATTTGATCAAAGCTAACGAATTTGTGTGACATGAAGATTGCGACAGAGCAATTCGAATGGGTCAAAGCTCAAATAATATCACCGAGGGTGCTAGTCAACTTTGATCCAGACCAACAACTAGTGTTGGCTTGCGACGCTAGTCACCATGGGATCTCAGCGATACTCTCGCACTGATATGCGGATGGTTCGGAGCGACCGATCGCATATTCGCATCTCAGATCATTCCCAAGGGTGAATTGCATATAGCCATAATCGATAAAGAAGCAGGAGCAATCGTGTTCGGCTTTAAGAAATTTGAGCAATACGTGTATGGTAATCAAATCATATTGAAGACGGACCACGAACCACTCAAATTTATATTTGGTCCAAAAAAGGGGGTAAACTTAACGGTACAAAGTAGATTGCAGAGATGGGCGTACTTCTTATCGGGATTTACATACGCAATCGAAGTGGTACGTTCTAAGGCAAACGGCCATTGCGACGCATTGTCGAGACTGCCAATCGGAGATAAAACAATCGTATTCGAGAAAAAGTTTTCAGCCTTGAATTACATTGAAGAAGGCTTACCGATTTTGGATTCAGCGTTAGTAGCCAAGGAAACAAAGAAAGACACTGTCCTCGGCAAAATATCACGGTTCTTAGTAGACTCATGGCCTCAAGATACAAAGCAGCTAACGGAAGTTGAAGCTAAATATTTTTCAAAAAGACTAGAGCTCAGCTTGGAGAAAGATTGTATACTATGGGGTAATAAAGTCATAGCGGAATTACACGCATCACACATGGGGATAGTTAAGATGAAAATGCGAGCACGTTCTTACGTCCGGTGGCCAGGCATGGATTCGGAAATCGAACAAATTACCCAAGGATGTAAACCATGCCTGGAGGAACGCGAATCACCAGCGAAAACTCCAATGGCAGTGTGGCCGTGGCCAAGTAAACCATGGTCTCGACTGCACACGGACTTTCTGGGGCCTTTTTTTTGATAACATGTTCATAATAATAATAGATGCGCACAGCAAACCGCCAGAAGTCGTTAACTTAGGAAAAAACACAAAAGCGGAAAGGGCGATTGAAGTATTCAAAAAGCTATTCGTACGCTGGAGGTTACCAGATCATGTGGTAAGCGACTGCGGTCCTCAATACACCAGTGATGAGTTCAAAGAATTCATGAGGAAAAATGGTATTGAACAAATATTTTCCCCACCAAAGCATCCCGCTACGAACGGAGCGGCGGAGAACTTTGTTCGTACATTCAAAAGCAAAGTAAAGAAAATAGTAAAATCAAACAAAAGCTTAGATTATGCGGTGAACGCATTCCTCTTCGATTATCGAAGTACAGAGCACTGTACGACCAGACGTTCTCCAGCCAAGCTCATGTACAATAGAGAAATTAAAACGAGAATCGATTTATTAAGACCTAACGTCACTGCACTAGTCGAAAGCAATCAGCTGGCTCAAAAAGATGCTAGGCTAGGTAATAGACAAGCGAACTTTGAACCGGAAGATGAAGTCATGGTGGACGACTTCAGAGTAAGATCAAAGGGCAGAGCTCCTGCCATTATCAAAGAAAAATTGTCACCAATAACATATGAGGTTCAAGTAGAACCAGGCGTAACCTGGAAAAGACATGTAGACCAGATAATCAAAAGCAATTAAAAAGAAAAAAAAACGAGAAAGAAAAGCCTAAAAGGGGGGGAAGTAGAAAATATAGAAGCACCAAGGCGCTCTGAAAGAATAAAAAAGCATCTACAGAATAAGTCATAGATACCTACGTTAAAATTAAGGGGAAATTCTGCTCACCTGTTTGGAGTAGTTATCCTAAAAGGGGGGAATTGTAGTGCACGAAGACGTGAATGTATACGCTATGAATAACGATAGGCAAGAGCCCAGGAGAATAATTTAAGGTATCTGTAAGTCAGTATGTCGAGAGACGCCAACCTATTTGTATCATGTGTGAATCATAATAAAACGAATGTATAATAATACGTGATAATATGGCGAGTCATTTCCCTAGAACACTACAGATGCAATCTTCCCCGATTATTATTTACGAATGAAAAATATACTATTGGCCATCAAATATGCGGCTGGCAAAATCGTGTGCCTCTGGGATATTTTCGCCGTCGAAATTCCATGAATTGTATATCGTGTAACAATTAATGGACGACATCTTTGAAAGTACGTCTCCTTTCGTGCCGTCAAGTGCCGTTTAATGCCTGTGCCGTAAAAAATATTCATCGATGAAAAGGCATTAAAAGTCACTTCGACGCCACGTGAGAGTCGTGAGATGCACAAATATGCAGAAATCTCTTCAACCGAATATACACAGCCAACATTCGAAATCATGAAAAAATATGGATATAATATTTATTGAAATATGTGCTCCGGACAGAATGAAGCGATCTTCGGTTATTTACGAGCACAATTATGTGCATAACGTTCGATAGTGAACAAGGTAGCAGATAGTAGCAGCTCAATTTTGTTTCACACCATTCCTGACAGTTTAGTCGACAATTTAAAACGTTACAGAAAGTGTAACCTCGTATAACTTTTTTGTAAGAGTAGTTATATCACTAAAATAGGTGCAAATCCAGTATTTCTTCACATATATGCCTCAGACGACCTATGTAATATAAATGAAAGTATTTTTCCATTTCTGTACATCAAAATACACCCACAAACATTTCACGAAGTTAAAATAATTATTCGGCTAGTGTTGCTTAGTATAAAAATGATTTAAGATCGATATTTTGACTGAAATTTGATTTTTACGGACACGCGTTGATTTTGCTCAACTTTACGCTGCCGTTGTGGACTCTACGCTCATAAATTATTTTTAAAAAATGTCGCCGATAATGCTCACGATATAGTAGAATGATATCATCCATCAAGAATGTAAAAAAAAGTAAAAAAAAGGGTTTTAGCTTTTCGTGAATTTTGACCACTGTGCGCCGTGGGAACGACGGAACGATCAGCTGACGGGTCAGCCTTGTCGGAAAACGCTGAGAAATCCCCTAAAATAATTATAGTAAATTATCAATGCATCTTTGCCCATAGTTTTCAGTTGAATCTGATATTAATTTACCGGCGCTACAAGTTGGTAATTTCATTTCCTTCATTGACTCAGTAACATTCGAGCAAAGGGCGGCAAAAATCGGTGGGCCACAAATTTCCGATTGTTTTTCACTAATTACTAATCTCGCCTTGAAATTGGCGAGGATACATTTTGATGCAGTCATAAGGCGACCTTTATCTATCGATTCGTGTAACTTTCATGCCCTGAGAAGAAATTTAATTCCTATGCAAAGTCTAATTTTA
>JAEUYN010000557.1:0-11637 GCA_018257835.1 Euura lappo
GTTAAAAAATCATTTCCCTTAAGTGGTTCATCTCTCCCGGAATTACCCTAAAACATATTGGTAGTTAAAAGCAGAAGGTCGTAAGCGCCATTCTGATTCTTTTTATTTCTCACGATTTTTTTTAAATAGCTGTAAAAACTCGTAACTCGCAAAGATAAATTGAAAGAACGACCATTTAAAAAAAAAATCGATAAAACATATTGGTAGTTAAAAGCAGAAGGTCGCGAGCGCCATTTTGATTTTTTTCAATTTTTCATGGATTTTCCATATAGCTGTAAAAACTCGTGAAACGCAAAGAAAAATCGAAATCGACGACGTTTCGAATCATTCGATAGAAGAAATCGCAGTGAAAAGCAGAAGGTGGTATCCACCATTTTTTTTTCTTCAATTTTTAATGATTTTTCCCAATAGCTGTAAAAACTCGTGAAACGCGAAGAAAATTCGAAATCGAAGACGTTTTGAAAAATTCGATAAAAGAAATCGCAGTTAAGAGCATGCTACAGTCATTTTTTTACTCTTCTTTACCGACCTTACCCGGTTTTCACTTGTTTTCACTGATAGCAAGGCCTACGCGTCACGAGCGCGGAAAAGGAACCAAGAGTGCAATTCTAGATGAAATTCCGAAGATATTCATCGGAAAACTTCTTTGTTTCATGCAACAATGAAGACGTATTCTTTTAAACTGCACAAAATGGTAATTGTCGATGTCAAGCGGTGGTCGCGGCCATGATTGTAAGTTTCGCCCGCTTGACATCATTCTCACTGATTAAGAATACGTCTTCGTGCAGCAGACCTCGATCATATCTTCAGATTCCGGCATCTTATTCTCGCGTTTTCCAAACTATCGATGTCAGCGCGATCGCTCGATATATATAGCGAAGGTCGTATCACGGACTTATGGACGGAGCGATACCTGAGTTTATTGGCAAGGGGATCTGATTATCCGGAAAGTACATTAGGTAGCATATCGGCCATATTGATAGGTGAATTTATGCACCATATTCAAACCAGTCGCTCCAAATAATACTTCCTACCGGTGAATTATGGCATTTAACTTGCTTTTTGCGCTGGATTTGGTCGTGCAACCGACTGCCGCACGGTGAGGCATGTTGGTTACAAGACTACAAACGAAAAATAATAAACAATCTAGTTGAGTATGAATTTATCGTACATTCTGACCTCTAAAATTATCAAAACATATTTGTGAGCACGTGGTTGGATTGATATCACTTTTCAATTCAACTGAACAGATTTATTACAAACCTTGTCACTTATGATTGGTGTTTGTTGTGAAATATCCACCCGGACCTGAAAACAAACAGTGTGTATACGGTGTATACGCCGTGGTATACGCGTACCATATCTATATAGATGTCACCTATCAAAATGGCTGACCGACGGATTCCCCTTCCGTCTTTTGGCACAGACCCCGCAAGGTATTGCTCCGTCCATAAGTCCCTGGTCCTATCCGCCCAACTTACGACCCTTTGCACTTACATTTTTCGATCTCCTAATTTCAATTGATCTATACGCTTCGAACGTTTTCAGAGCGATTGGCGTGAAAACAAAAATTGTACGACTTTATGCCATTATAAACAGCAAAACGTCGTATAATGGCGCTTACGTCCTTATGTCATTAGACACGCGACATACGTTACCAATGTATTGTTCATCGCCTACGTTAAGTTATCGACGTGGTAGGGGGTCTCCTGCTGTGTATAAATACGACGGATCGGACGAATTCTGACCAGACACGAAGTAAGTGGCTACCTTCAACATGAACAAGATCTTCTGTCTTCTTGTCGCCTCATTGGTGTGCGTCGGTGTTGCCAGCGGTAAGTTACAGACCAATAGTACATATTCGAACGTTCTATTTTCCAATACAATGAAACCTCACTTATACTTATTTCAATCGGGTACGCTAGAAAATACATACATATAAGTGAGAACAACGTAAAAAAAAAGTAATTGGGAGTCAAGTGGTTCGATAGCTTCCACGTCAACATTGCAGTTATTCACACACATCATCAACAGGTGAAAAAAACCTGTTCTGTAGATAAACGTAGAAATATTTTTGCATCAAGGAGTAAAATATTCTCGATACAACAAGGATATAATATTCAAACTGAGAATATTTGAATTATTGAATTCAATTTCAACAGCTAAACTGGAACTCATGGACGTATATCGAAAGCAATCAATTTTTCAAGTATTGTGTCTCGAAATATTTAGCAGCATACTTATTTTGTTATACCTACATTTTCGTATCACAGAAAGTAAAATTTAAAACCGTAAAATGGTACCGAAGTGGAAAATCGACCATTTATCGAACTCATGTATATCAAGAGCAATCAACTTTTGAAGTGTTGTGTCACGAAATATTTAACAGCACACTTAACATTTTTTAGCACGCATGTTCTGCAGGTGGTAAGATTCATTGAATCGTTAATAATAAAAACTATGCGTACGTCATCACGATATAGATAAAATGTGTTTTTTGAACGTTATGCTCTTTGTTTGGAACCATTTTATTCTCTACATTTTATGCTACACGGAATGTTGAAACCATTTTCAACATGTCAGGTTCCACTCGATTCGTCAAGTATTGTCATGATATCCTGATTTTTGTTTCAGGAGGCCGCTCACCCGCGAGTCCCAGACCCAGTAAGTTAAAGATACAGAGATTTCCGATAATGACAGATATTCACTTGTTCGAATTTATAATTTTATGCTCTTTGTTTGGAACCATTTTATTCTCTACATTTTATGCTACACGGAATGTTCAAACCATTTTCAACATGTCAGGTTCCACTCGATTCGTCAAGTATTGTCATGACATCCTGATTTTTGTTTCAGGAGTCAAGCCAGCCGTGGTTGCCAGAATCAACAGTAAGTTAAAGATACAAAGATTTTCCATAATGACAGATATTCACTTGTTGTTCGAATTTATAACGTTATGCTTTGTTTGGAACCATTTTATTCTCTACATTTTATGCTACACGGAATGTTCAAACCATTTTCAACATGTCAGGTTCCACTCTATTCGTCGAGTATTGTCATGATGAGGTAGCGACAGTAGTCGGCCACTCAAGCCTTACGGCGACTTTAACTTCGTTTTACAAACGCTTTGTATCGTACTTGATATTTTGGGTTTCGTGTACTGTTTTTAAAAGGTCCTAGACATTGTTTTTCACGTTTCGCTAAAGGAATAATACTTACATGCAAGAATTAAACGTCAAATAAGGTAATGTGGTGAAAATCACCAGTTGTCGGCCACGCTACACCAGTACTCGGCCACGTTGAGTATACCAGTAGTCGGCCGGGTAGTCGCAGGGCACAGAGAATCATACGGGCTTATTCAAGATACATTCATCTATTTTTTTGTTAAATTAATATTCATTTTTATTATTTGATACCTATATTGTACATTTACAATAATAGAGCTTATGAATAATAGGTATGTACATTAAGAATTACACATAAAATGACTCTTTAAAAATAAAATTAACTTTTTTTTATCACAGACAATAGAACTTGACGTTCAAATTAGACTATTATTTAATTGAAAAATGGCACATAAAATGACTTTCTAAAAATAAAAGGAACTTCTTTAAGCATAGTTTATTGGAACTTGACGTTCGTAATGTTATTAATATTTGAAATTGCACATTGCTAAAAAAAATTTTTCTTTTTTTGACATTCATGGTTATCCGACATCCTGCTCCTGAAAAAACATATTACGAAAAGAAAACTACATTTCCCACGACCAGAGATAATTTGATTCTCGTAGATTTTCGTAATTATTTATTCAAAATTTTTATATTTATTTATTTATTTATTCATTTATTTATTTATTCATTTATTTATTCATTCATTTATTTATCCATCATTATTTTTACTATTATTTTTAATAATATTCATTGTAGAGAATATTTTTACTAATTATGTCTACTATTAACAGTACCCTTTTTATTATATAAAATTCAGGGATCTATTGTTTTAGTATAATAGTTAACAGTAATAAAAATGACTGAATAAAAGGATTGATATAAACATATTGACCTACCGGCCTGGCCGACTACTGGTAGTAAAAATTAAATACGATGTACTCCAGTAGTCGGCCGGGCGGCCGACTACCGGGGTTACCTAGGATATTGTAGCCCTGAGGTCGGCCACCTCGAATAATTTTAACCTCGAAAATATTCACACTGATTTAAGCATTGAAATAGCTAATTTCATCAACTGCCAACGTATATAAATACTAATATTACTTGATTTCTGTCAGTAAATTCAATACTTACGGTTTTCAAATACCACGCTCTTGTTCTGTCCACCTTAACTCAGCGCCGGGCTTGACACCGCGCGACGTTCGACGAACGATTTTACTCCACTAAAACAGCCGACTCACGCCACAGTGGTACTTACCGACGGAGAAAACCCCAGGGAACACAAGGAAAATTATCGCAATGAAACAGTGGAAATGCACACTAATTATTGCGATGTAATGGGTCAAGTGGCCGACTACTGGGTGGTGGCCGACTACCGGTGCCGTTACCCTATCCTGATTTTTGTTTCAGGAGCCAACATCCTAGCCGTGGATATCGGACTCGACCGTAAGTTAAAGATACAGAGATCTTCGATAATGACAGATATTCACTTGTTGTTCGAATTTATAACGTTATGCTCTTTGTTTGGAACCATTTTATTCTATACATTTTATGCTACACGGAATGTTCAAACCATTTTCAACATGTCAGGTTCCACTCGATTCGTCAAGTACTGTCATGATATCCTGATTCTTGTTTCAGGAGTCAACCCAGCCGTGGTTGCCAGAATCAACAGTAAGTTAAAGATACAGAGATTTTCGATAATTACAGATATTCACTTGTTGTTCGAATTTAGCTCAAGCGAGTCGAGCACCGCGGAATGACGACTTAATCACAGTCCTCTTTACTTAAATTTCAGGTACCCTGGAAAATGTCAGACACCGACTGTCAATGGTTGCGGAAGATGTTACACGGATGTCCATCAGTAAGTTCAAAACAATGTCACCCAATGACGATATTCAAGTCATAGCTATTAAGACATGCGTCAAATATTGACAAAGTACAATAGTGTCATGATGTACCTATTTTATTTTCAGTTAGCACTTCCCAGCTGAACGCCACACACGCTGGTAAGTGATAAGTGATAAGATACACTTACTTGACCAATTTATATATAACGTATACGTTGTAACACGGCAAATTGCTAGCCTGTTACGAGACCAACGCCTCCACCCGTGATTTTATTCTTTTGTCCGTTTTTCTGGCCGTGGACGCAGGAAAACAGGACGAGGAGTCGCAAATGTTCGTTTCCAAAAATTATGGTTATATTTAGTTTTTAAGTTTGTTTTGTCATATGTCATGTCTACGTTCCGGAGCCGAAGAAGATCTTCAAGGGTCGGTTTTGCTACTGATTCAAGGTCGCGGAATTCTAGGGTCAATGTTTTCGGAACCGTCGTATTGCGAAGTAAACACTGGTGGCCAATATGCAAGACATTGTTAGGCAATGTCTAGCCGAAACGAGCAGCGCTCTACACGGGCCGCTCGTTTTTCGACATGGTCTGCTCGTGTCTGCATTGGTCGCCAGTGTCTTAGACACGGACGGAAAAACATTGGGAATCCGTGTGCCGTCACTGAGAGCCAATGTCTTAAGCACGGCCCAGCAGTGCGCTACGCATTGTGTGTCCGTGTCTAAGACACTGGTGACCAATGCGCGAGACATTAGCAGGCCATGTCGAAAAACGAGCAGCCCGTGTAGAGCGCCGCTCGTTTCGGCTAGACATTGCCTAACAATGTCCTGCACATTGGCCACCAGTTTTTACTTCTCTCCGTGTGCAGACTAGAGGGAAGGAGACCGAGCTCTGTGTATCAAGGAGCGGTAACACTTTCCCCGCTTTAAAACATAGGTATGGGGCATTCCATGTCAACTCGACCAATGATTTTCCCTCACCATTTTTGTATAGCTTCATAATTTTTCATACGTTTTTCCTATCTCAAAATAGCACTCCCAAATTTTTTCAGATTTTTTCCGCAATCCGTTAATTTTTTATTAATATTCAAACCCATCTGAAAAAAGGTTTCTTTTAAAAATCTAAAAAAATTTTCAAAAATCTAGTTGTTCATTCCAATCATTTTGCCACCTGGCCCATGATAGGACCTTTTTTTTCAATTTTTTATAGCACTTTAAACATTTTCACCAATCTTGCAACGTTACAAAAAAATATTTAAAAAAATCTAAAAAATCTAGTTTTTCATTCCGATCATTCTGACACAAGGTCCAGTATTATAGTATTGGACTCTCAAGACCGATTCTCAAATATTCTCGATTTTATAATGAACGTAATTTTACCATCAACAGCTCGAACTTCAAGTCTAAGGATAGAATAAAAATGTAAAAATCATCCATTTATAATAAGCAAATATTCATTTGTAGTTCATTTATCAACTTGTAGAGTACAAAAACATTGAATCCCCAATACTCAACTTACCCAGTACGCGGCCAAAAGAACAAGTATATAACACTTCTCGAGTATTGGGGATTCAATGTCTTTGTACTCTACAAGTTGATAAATGAACTACAAATGAATATTTGTTTATTATAAATGGATGATTTTTAAATTTTTAGACTTGAATTCGAGCTGTTGGTGGTAAGATTACGTTCATTATAAAATCGAGAATATTTGAGAATCGGTCTTGAGAGTCCAACACTATAATACTTATAGACCGGGTGTCAGAATGATCGGAATGAAAAACTAGATTTAAAAAATTTTTTTTTTAGATTTTTTTTTTGTAACGTTGCAAGATTGGTGAAAATGTTTAAAGTGCTATAAAAAAATTAAAAGAAAAAGGTCCCATCATGGGCCAGGTGGCAAAATGATTGGAATGACGGGAGGACAACTGGATTTTTGAGAATTTTTTTATATTTTTAAAATAAACCTTTTTTCAGATGGGTTTGAATATTAATAAAAAAATAACGGATTGCGGAAAAAATCTGAAAAAATTTAGGAGTGCCATTTTGAGATAGCAAAATCGTATAAAAAATTATGAAGCAATTCAAAAATGGTGAGGGAAAATCATTGGTCGACTTGACATGGAATGCCCCGTATATATATTAATATTCGACGTCCGAGGCGCCTCTGCCGGCAGCCTGAGTTGCCAAAGTTTGTATCTTAATGTTTGGCACACGAAGCTTCATCCACCTCCGCCAGGGGCGCGTCGATAGCAAAATCCTAATGCTTAGCACGGAGTATAGCTATATATACGATGTACCCAGGGAAGTTGAATCTGAAGCGCCCGTGATAGGCAACTGGACATACACCTGTAATTTGCTCGGCAATTTTTTCGGAGGCGAGCTACAACGCGGCATTGCCAACCAAATTACAGGTGTATGTCCAGTTGCCTATCGCGATTCAACTTTCCTGAGTGCTACATTTCGTATACCGGGTCTTTTCGTCGATGCGCACCATGTAGACGCCTGGGTATATGCAACTGACATGACATTAATTGTTGCTGGATAAACATGATTGGTCACCAACAATCAGTGTCTTCTCAGTTGCATATACCCAGGCGTCTACATGGTGCGCTTGACATATCCATTTCGAGACGCAGAAAACGTGCACGGTTCTGCAGGAGTGGGGCGGACCAAGCTCGGTCTCCTTCCCTCTAGCACGGAGTTATTATTACTCCGTGCCTCTAGTCTCCATAGCTTAACGATACCTTGGCGAAGGGAAAGCGGCGCGACTATTTGACTGGTTCTCCGTACACCTGAGGGGAAAGTCAGTAGGAAGGAGCGCGAGAAACCTGTTGGGAGTCCCTAGGGTCTTATTATGGGGACCTGTCGAGCTTTTGTCCAACCTGAGCGGTCAAGTTCCATCGTCCAGTGGATAAGCCGAGGCTAAATCCACGCTTCAGCCGTATAACATCCAGCGCGCCTGTCTTGCGGCAACCACCGTCCGTCAGACCGTTGCGTTTATTTCTGCCGATCTGAAACTTGCTAGATTTCGTGATACAGCGCAGAGCTGATATTTTCATGTTTTAAATTTTAAAATGATTATTAATTGTTTGGAACGAACTTTGCTAACGAATCTTTTTGTTTGTAATTTTTAAGTTTGAGTGTCTTATGTAAAATTCTCGGCGTTGTCGAGATTGAGATTACTCTTTGTTTTTTTTTTTTTTTTTTTTTTGTTGTCGCGAGTTTTGCGAGAAATAACCGTACGAATTCTACGGAGTCAATCATCCGGATTTCACGTTAGGGATAAGGTAAAATGCCCAGTACTTGGACAAAACGGAAATTTAGACCTATACTTGGACACTACAAAGTGAAGAATTATAGTCAATTAGAGAATATAACATCAAAAAAGAAAATTGATTACTATTACTGAGACTATTATTGAGAGCATACTTGAATTTTGCATTAATTTTATACATAATTTAATAAAAACGAATGATTTGAAATTTCACCCGAAGTCCCATAAGAGCGAGGTACTTGTCTTTCTTCTTTCATGTTTTTTCGAATTGCATAAGTACAGTAATTTTTAGTGCAATGCGTTTATGTAAATAAGTAATAACAATATTTGATAATTCTTATATCAATAAACAATATTCCCAATATAATAGTGTGCTGAAAATAATTATTTTAATGCAAAATCAGTTGTCCAACTATAGGTTCGATAATCGTCGTAGTTGGACACGCGTCCAACTTTAGCTCATAGGCGTCGATATTTCAATCTAGTACTTGGACACGTGGTTCGACTGATTTGTTTTGGCGATTTTCGTCAAACGTTGTAGTAAAAAGTGGTTGTTGTATCACAATGTTGTGAAATTATCGTATGTATTAACGTATTCGAGGCTAATAGATGCACGAAAAATAGGTTTCGCACTTGTTGAAAACTTGACCTCAAAATCTGCCTTCGGAGAACGGAGTTTCTGGTATGGCGGTAAGGAAGAAAAATGCTGTGGCGGCTGAGAAGGGAAGTGCCGTAGAAACTGTTAAGAAAGAATAAAGAAACTAGTCAAGGAAAAGTGGCAGAAAAAAGAAATGACAAAATGTATACCGTTGAGTAAATAATAAATAACTCAAATATTTTTATATATAAATATTTAATAAGACTTATCCGTGAAATTTTTTTGGAGAAAATAATAAAATTTCATTCGAAAAATCGATTAATACAATTTATTACCCTTTATTACTCTTATTCAATCGCCAAATACGGGCGGAGTGTTGTTAAAATTTATCCAGTAGAAATCGCGTATGATATTATAGTCCAAGTTTTGGGTTCAAACGTGTCCATGTACTACAACATTGTCCAACTTATGGTTTCAAAAGTGTCCAAGTACTAGGTCAATCGAAAAGAACTGTCCAACTTCTCCGTTATATTACCTAGTTTTTAAATGTACTTCATTTACTGAATAAGAGCTCTTTCAAACCATTTTTTCTTTAAATATACTCAAAATGATCAAAATCATATGTTAGAACAAAAAAAGTATTGAACAAATTCCATTTTAACTTCGAAACGATAGCATGAAAAATTGTTTAGAAAAATCTGTCCAAGTACTGGGCATTTTACCTTACGCGTTTTCTAGTAGATTGTGCGAATTCTAGTTTACGAGTTTCCATACGATCGGCGTCCCGTGAGTGTATTCGCTGAAAGAAGCGTTTCCTCGTCAACCGTGGGGAAATTCTAGTGTACGAATTCGGTGCAGGTAACAATCTTGGTTATACACGTTGAGAGACACGTGAATTGTTATTTGTGTGAATTCTTATAGTTTTACGATTTCTTCGCGACTAACCATTTGAGAATTAATACGCGATATGCTGCTGCGTTACTTTGGTTTGCAACTGGGAGAATTCTATGTAGTTTCGTTTCTGAGTCTTTGCGATTGAGGGGGAATTCCTTTGTTCTGAACAAAAGCTTCGTTGAAAGAGACAAGACGTTCGGAACTATTCAACTCAGTGGACTAAATACTTTTAGAAAGGATACGATATTCCCCGTATTTGCGAAAGATCTCAGAAGTTGGGTTTGGGGTGCAAGCCGCGGCCGGGTGAGAACCCACTATCGTCTTTGATCTCCCCAAAAAGTAACCATTCCTTAGAGCACTAATATAGTTGCCTAATTTTGATTGGAGATTAATTTCGTATCATTTGCGTTTCAATTTGTTGTTGTAATTGTTAATTTTATTTATTATTTGGTATAATTTTCTTCTTCCACCGTTCAGTGTTAATTTGCATGTCATAACATAAAGCCTACGAGCATGCTTATTTATCCCCGAGATATCGTATTCTAGTTTTAAGATTCATGTCAAATTCAAAATTTGCGTTCCTATTTGTTGATTAATATTTTATTGTCAATCATAATAATTTCTTGCTAACCATTATAACATTTATGTGCACCTATGTGAATGTTGTGTGTTGAGTCTGTGAATTTTACCTTTAATTCTTTTTCAATCTGCTTTTGAGTTATAATTTGTGTTGGTGAGGTTTGAATATGGAATGTTGAATATTTACTCTCTAAATTTGAATCAGTGAATAGTCACTGATCATCAGCGAATAGTCACTGATGCCTCCAGTTATAAGTATACCACTGGAAATCAGTGAAAAGTCACTGATTTATCCAGTGAATTTGAATCACTGATTCAAATAGTGAAATTTTCACTGATTGAATCAGCGAAAATTATTGATTCTTATATATATTTGATCCGGTTGAAGATATTCTCGAAACGGAAAGACAATATGGTATATTCGACACATTTTTGTTTCGCGAGTCTTTATTGCAAGTATATAAAGAAAAAACAGACTCCCAACGCAGATGAAACTTTTCCGTCTCCCATCTCGTCGGAGCGAGCCAAGACTGGACGCAGTGAAAAAACCTAACCTACCAAAAGTATAAACATATATTGGAATTCAGTGTAAGACAGTGAACCGCAATATTCACCCAATTCATTGATTATTTGCAACTAACAAGCCAAATTGTGAAGAATTTTATAAATCCGCATGTGTACTTACGTTATGATCTTTACTGAACAGTTCACGTGGTTGAACCGACGCCCAAATCAGCACGCAACACGTGAACGCGAACGATTTGGCGGTTAGAGACTCGGCGTACGCGGCGCCCCTGGCGTTCGTCACAAAAGTCACCGACGAAACAGTGAAGTTATGCAGTGGTTTAGCAGTGGTAAAATCACTGCTGAAACGGACTTCACTGATACTCCAGTGAAAAAGGGTTCAAGTCACTGTTTCTGCAGTGAAATACCAAGTCACTGATTCAATTAGTGAAATTTTCACTGATTCAAATTTAGAGAGTAGTCATATTACGTTAATTGTACTTTTGTCTATCCAGTTTCGTTGATCCTGGTTTTTGGTTTAATTGGTTTAAAATTTTGGTTTTATGATTATGGTTCAATTTAGTTAGCCTTCTTTCTTGCGTTAGTATTAGGTTTGCTTTTTGTTTTACCAGAAGGTTGAGAATTTCCAAGTTACTCAGTGTTTTTGGGTTGCTGATAAGATGTTCAACGAACAAGATTTCATCTGTGTAATTCGAGTCAAATATCGTCTGCGGAGTTTCAAGTTCCTATGATTTTCTAGCTAGATTAGAGT
>JAEUYN010000558.1:0-95251 GCA_018257835.1 Euura lappo
CTTCTCTAATAAATGAATGAAATAGATGAAACTCCACCTCCAAAAGTGTTCATTTCATGTTAAAAAATAATGTCCGAACTTTGTGCATTTTCCATCCCTGTGAACGGTAACCTCCCCTTAATATGAAATAACCTGTTTGTCTGGTCTATAATTTTATCCATATTTTTCAGATTGCTTTCGTACTTCCCATAAAAAAAGTACCTAAGTACTTAAATATAGGTACATCTTGATCGTACCTGTACCTGTACCTAGGTACGCTTCGCAAAAAGTAACTGTACCTGTACCTAGGTACTTTTTTCTGCAAGTACCTGTACCTGTACCTAGATACTAAAAATTAATTACCTTTTACAACACTGGTTGTATGACAGTTACGTTACATTTGTTTTATGTGAGTAACCTACAAGTGTAACACTACACTTATGCTGATGCAAGGTATCCCTTGTTAGGTTACTTTGTGGGTCCCATGTTATGTAACAGCTAGCTGGGACGGGATTCTGTAACTTTTAGCGATATCGTTAACTCCGGTTACCATGGTAAATCAACAAAATATTCTGTTATTAACGTTAGCAACCGGAGTTAACGATATCGCTAAGAGTTGCAGAATCCCGTCCCAGGATATGTGTTTGCTGGGCACTTACATGCTTACGGTCAACGCCGGATTATTTCCGTCTAGGCCCGCGAGGCCCGAGCCTAGGGGCGCCAGGGCAGCAGGGGCGCCGCGTCATGAATTTTTTTTTCTGTTAGTCTCTCTTTTGATCAGAAAACGTACAGCTATTCGATTTCACATGATCTTAATATTATTTCCGTGATTTCTTTTAATACATGCATGTATTGGAATAATGTTATGTAAGTGCGATAAATCCTTTTTTTCATGACTGTATTCATTTAACATTCTTTTATGCTTTTCTTCATGATATATTTCGATTTGAAGCATGAAAAAAATTGCTGACAGTTTACGCTTTATGGAAAGAATAGTACATTGTTTATCAAGGGCGCAAAGGACTATTTTTCGACTGTGAAATTTGCAGTACGAGCTGAAGGGGAGTGCACACTCGCCAAAATAGCCTTGCGCCCGTGATGCACACGATATTTTTCTTAATACCTGGTCTGCAGAAATGCCTCTTTTCTCACACCCGGTCGCAAAATGCCAGTTTTCATACCTCTTGAGCGAGATTTTGCGCCCGCGGGCAGGAAAATAGTCTCTTTCCGCCCGAGGGCCGAAAAGTCCCGTTTTACGCCCGCTCACTCGGTCTGAAATAGTTATTTGTGTATCACGGGCGGAAAGTACTACAGGGTGGCCCAAAATTAAATGCGCAAAATGATAGGGGTAATAGAGGGGGTCGAGCTGAGTAAATTAACCCCAAGAACATGTGGTCTGCGGAATCGCGTTTGCGAGATACGGCCGGTTAAAAAGTCGCACTAGCGTTGGTATTTAACAGCCAGATTGACAGGGAAATCGGTCGGTATTCTGGTTTTGGGTGCGCACGACCATTTCATGAACAAATTTCAACGACTAAAGTGTTTGAGTTTATGATTATTAAACTGGAAATTATTGTTAACCGTATCAGTGATTGAGTGTGCCTAAATACCAGACTGCCGAACGATCTCTGCTGCGAATTTGACTGCTAAATACCGAGGGGTGAATCACATAGGAAATGTGGTGTACGAAGGGCTGGAAATGTCGGGAGATGTTGGGAGATGTCGGGAGATGTCGGGAGATGTCGAGGAAATGTTGGGAAATGTCGGGGAAATGTTGGGAAATGTCAGGAAATGTTAGGAAATGTTGGGAAATGTTAGGAAATGTCAGGAGATGTGGGGAAATGTGGGCAAATGTTGGGAAATGTTGGGAGATGTCGGGAGATGTGGGGAAATGTGGAGGAGATGTGGTGTACACATTTTTGCTAGTGATTTACCCCTCGCTAAATACCAATGCTAGCACGACTTTTTAATCGGTCGTATCTCGCAAACGCGACCTTGCGGACCACATGTTCTCAAGGTCAAATTACTCAGCTCGACCCCCTCTATTACCCCTATCATGTTGCGCATTTAATTTTAGGCCATCCTGTATTTTTCCGAGTGTGCCTTTGGCGGCACGAGCCGAAGGCGAGTTGCTGCGAGCACACTCGTCAAAATAGCCTTGCGCCCGTCATGCACACGATGTTTTTCTCATCACCTGGTCTGCAGAAGTGCCTCTTTTCAGACCGAGTGAGCGGGCGGAAAACAGGATTTTGCGCCCTAGGGCAGGCAAAAGTCTCTTTCGCCCGCTTCTAGAGGGCGAAAAGATCTGTTTTCCGCCCGCTCAAGAGGTATGAAAAGTGGCATTTTGCGACCGGGTGTGAGAAAAGTGGCATTTTGTGGCTGGGTGTGAGAAATAAAAATTGCTTAACAGGGCGCCCCAAACTTACGGGCCTAGGGCGGCAAAATGTTGAAATCCGGCGTTGCTTACGGTTTCTCTAATTCTGATTTTTCTTATGTAGGCAGACATTTGACACGAAATTTGAACCTCCCTTGAGCATTACAAGCTTTTCGGTTAGTGTCATTTTGTTAAGTATATACCTGCAACGTGTAGCCCTGCGTGCAGCCCTCCTCCTTTCTCATCCGGGTTGGGACCGGCAGTGGCGGAGTCACTTGCACACAGGGTTCTACATATAGCTGCTGCTCTCTATAATTTTACTTGTGTATCCGTATATTGAGTATCGAATATCGGAAGCCTGTAGTATAAAGAAACTGTCCCGTTTTTTTTTTCAACGTAGTTAGGTTTGCTGTAAAATGAATATATATGGGGCATTCCATGCCAAATCGACCTGCCGGTGACCCTCGACCTCTCAGATCTGGTCCGTGATTTTTCGCGTCATTCTTCCGACTTTAAATAGCAACGAGATTTTTTTTCAGATTTTTCAAAATAAATTTGAGCATGTGGTGAATTTTCGAAGTTTTTTTTTCAACACCTCGATGGCCGTAACCGAAAAATCTGGAAAAATTCTCAAAAAGCCTCTGTCCAAAATGAAAATTTTTGACCCAAATTGCACAATGTCCAAAGTTTTCGTTCAACCTGATTTTTAGATTTATCGATGAAAAAATTACCAAAAAATAATTGGTGTGGAGATCAATGCACCGTGAATTTATCGAATCACAGTAAATCATGAATAAAAGTAAGATAAAAATAAAAAAATTAACAAAATAATAATAAAATAGATAAAAGCTAAAAAATCAGGTCGAAGGAAGAGCTTGGACATTATGCAATTTAGGTAAAAAATTTTCATTTTGGACATAGGCTTTTTGATAATTTTTCCAGATTTTTCGGTTACGGCCATCGAGGTGTTGAAAAAAAAACTTCGAGAATTCACCACGCGGTCAAAGTTATTTTGAAAAATCTGAAAAAAAATCTCGTCGCTATTTAGAGTCGGAAGAATGACGCAAAAAATCACGGACCAGATCTGAGAGGTCGAGGGTCACTGGCAGGTCGATTTGACATGGAATGCCCCATATGCGTTATCGCGTATAGCGACGTGTTGCCAGGCAGAAGTTCCATCTCGTAGCAATGTAGCATGCAAGTATAATGACCTTTTTCAGCACCCTGTTCCTCATGAAATATTACGCTACTGACCTTAGATTATTTCCAGCAGACTGAGGGTCTATCCGTAGGAACTGTTTTTATTTTGTAAATAGTTAGCTTCTTGATTTGCCCATTTTTCACGGAATGCAACATGAGCTGTACAATTGAACAGCTGCCTGCCGATAATACATCAGTGTTCATGACTATATTTTTTGACCTGCTTGTGTTGGTTGATCTCAGTCAAAGTGTTAGGTTTTTTGCCTGCAGGTGGTGGTAAAGCAAGTAATAAAATGTAACCGGCTTCGGTTGTCTCACTTACAGTGCACAACGCGCTGTAGAGGTGACCTCATGTTTTACCACATTCCTCAAGTTTTCATATTTCCCGAGTAGACTGATAAAAAATTCTGGGATATCTTGCTGATTTTCTGAAATGAACTCTTTACCGGCCAGTTTTCTCGCATGAATAACATTTCTTGGTGACGGCGAATTGATGTAATTTTGAACCAGGATTTTCATGACGTCGTCATTTGTTTGATTCAAAAAACAGTTTCTCATTGTTGCACAGTGAAATAGATACTGTATTGCAACGTAGGCGTAACAAGAAACACCATCTGGGTTTTGAAAACCTTCTACTCGCCACGTGCCACTGGATATTTTTTTCTTCAGCTGGTCCTGACATGTGATGACATTTTTTATTTGGACACGTACAACTTTTTGCGTGGTTGCTCAAATCTTCAAAATTTCAATAGATTTTAGAGTTTTGGGTGTTTTCGGATCGAATTGAAAAAAAAAAATAATTCTATACAACTTGTTTTTTCTCTTGTTTGGTTGATGCAAGAGTTTGTATATTTTTTTTCGTGTAAAATTGTTGAAAATGAGTAGATATTGTAGATAAGTTGATTTTATTACATTGGCATAAAAAATCTTTGATCGTCAAATTTATTCTATGTAATACGATGGCACTGACAAATTTGCGCATCGATGTTCACAACTCCAAAATTCAAATAGATCTTCGTGTTTCAGATGTTTTTAAGAAAAATATTATACGAAAACTAAAGACACGAAAAAAAATTCATGAGCAATTTTTTGGTGAATACGACTTTATGCGATTATGTACTTCTGTCAAGTAGTATCAAGAGCCCTAATTCCTATCAGCCAGTATATACGACCTTCTGCTATGAGTTGACCTTGCTTTTAAATTTCAAGATTTCTGGGCATACTTCAGCGTCCGCCCTACTAAAAAATGTTACGTGATAAAGTATGTGAAAGAACATGTACTAAATCATATGCCGAATTGTCTATCGTTATGACCGATATTCGCATATCCTTTATCATGTGAATTAGTATACGTTTCGGCATATACTTTGATACGTATTTTTTTACAAATCATCTAGTCGATATTTTTTCATATAATTTATCACGTAATTAGTTCTAAACTGCTAGATTTGTGACTTATTGTATACTTTATTTTGTGATTTACCAAATGATTTCTCATATGGTCAAATTTCGTAGACGAAAAAAAAAAAAAAAAAAACTGGAATCTTGTGGGATCGAACCCACGTTCGCTGGATTCGGAGGCAGAGCCGCTACCGCATGCGCTACGGCCCTCGTTGGAAGTGGAACACAATTCGACAATGGTGAAGCTCGACTGCTCGGGTGAAAAAGGATGAATTCCAATTACCTGAGAATTTCATGATGGTCAAACTGTGCACTACCCTTGACGAGCCGCGTAGCTCATGTGGTAGCATTCCCGCCTCCGAATCCAACGGACGTGGGTTCGATCCCACGAGAATTTTCAATTTTTTTTTTTTTTCATTGTTACGTCTGGCCCCACGGTCCATACGTCGCCTACCCTCACACACACACACACACACACACACACACACACACACACACACACACACACACGCACGCTTAGCTCTTATAGACTATCGTTACCAGACGATATACGCAGAACCGCGATATTGTCTTCGCTTAAGCCTGACGGTGCATCACACGATACACGTGTGATGGCTCGGTCAGTCTTATGCACTCCCCTCACCCTTCCCCCTGGCTTCTTCAGTCTTGACTGAATTAGCTGGACTCACTTCTGTAATAACTCTCTAGAGAATAACACCTACTCTGGGAGTAATATACTGTAATACTGATTGACTTAGAACTGCTTACTTGAATAAAGACTGATATAATCACTCTGTTTCTACGCAAGATACTCTGTTATTACTTATCACTATATAAACCTTCGGTATACTTCTGTATCTTTATACGGGATGAACCCATATAAATATGCTGTGACTTGCTCTGCTTGTTACATCATCAACGGAATTTGACCATATGCGCTAAATTACATGATAAATTATATGAAAAAGTATCGACTAGATGATTCGTAAAAAAATACGTATCAAAGTATATGCCGAAACGTATACTAAGTTACATGATAAATTGTATACGAATATCGGTCATAATGGTAGACAATTCGGTATATGATTTAGTACGTACTTTTTCACATACTTTATCACGTAAAATTTTTTAGTAGGGCGAAGTCCAAATGCCGAAAGAATTGATATCATACGACCTTCTGTTAGTAAAGACGGCAAAAATTGTATGATGACGCTCACGACCTTTTGTCATTACACACGCAATGTGTATTTAATGATCCACGAGCAAACGTAACGCAAATGGTATCACTGAACAAAAAAATTCAAGTTCTATACACAAACGTGAACACCTCCTGTTCAGTGATACCTGTATCAATTTCATATCATATCCACGCATGCGAATTCAGCGAAATTGTACAGATGGGATAGGCATTTTCATTTAGATTTGTTATTATGAGCATGTCTTCTTGACGTTTCGTACTTTCGTAATAGTGTAGATGCTCTGTTTTTGACAACCCTAGTACTGACCCTGGCCATTGATTCTTCGATTTTAGAGGGCATATAAATTGCGTGCGAAAAAAGCGATAACCACGAACGGTTCAAAAGGTAACTGTACGGTTCAACCTCTACATACGTTGATTTGTAACCAATTAAGAATTGAAAAACTGTATCGAAGACTTTTTTCGAGTTATATTTATGTTAGTAATCGAAAAATGTAGTGAATTATAAGCACCAGAAATAAGTAATCAGATTCTAAGAACTGGGTCAAACTATTGTGGGATGGCCCAAAACGGTGCTTCTACCCTACTTGGTTGATTTTTTTCCTCTCGTGTTCACTTCATATTTATATTTATACATTGATTCGATACCACTTGAGACAGGTGCAGACAGAAACTCAAGCAACAACAGTCTGAGTGGCTGCTGGCGGTCATGTAAAAGTCTCCTTGGTTTCTGCGAATGCAGGTCTTTGTTCGTCGACATGTTGATATTACCGATCGATGTTGGTAACCACCAGAATCAGGCCGGGTGTGCTTGCACACCTGACTCGACTCGATAATGCCACTTCAGTTTCATGTTCTGGTGTGTCCAATTGAGCCACATCGGGTAATTTATCGGCGTTTTCAAAGTATGAGAGCTAAAATCATACGCCCTCGTTTTTGCTTAAAAACTTTCAGTCACGTTCGAACATGCCAGACTGACAGTCGAGTACACGGCCAAAATACGCAAGTTTCTCAATTTTAGGTCACTATGGACGGCCACTTATCACAGGAATGACGGACGGAAAATCATTAACGGACTCAGGAACAGGGCGCGGAAGATACATGAAAGCATAATATTTATTATGTCACACATTGCTTTATTAATAAATCACCTACGGTGCACATACGATTCTGATTATTCGAAATGATTTTCACCAGTTATATTGAGATAAGACAGGAATTATTAGAATAATTCCTAGATTATAATCGGCAATCACACGATTGCTTACTTACTTACTTCGAAAAATTATCGAACGATGGATGGACAGTGATATCACACTCCTTGTCAGGAAGACGTTGGCACGTTGGAAACGGTGGTACTTCACATACGCATTTAACACAGACGGAACTGTAGTCTGTTGCTTGGTTTAATTGGTCCCCTATGTTCATCTTTAGATTTCCGAACTTGCAAGATGAATCTGAAGGTGTAATTTTCATTCTATATTAGCTAAATAATAAATCTAATCGATGTTATGTACCGCGCCAATCGGTAGATACGCGCCATGAATAACTTCTGACAATAAGATTGAAATATGACGCCTGATATAGGCGACTTAGCGCACAGGATATTTTCTGATTTGCAGATGCTTGGCTGTTAACTGACGACAAAATTATAACTTATTATGGAAAACCGGTTCAACACTATGCGCATGTAAGGGGGTGTCCAATGAATACCCCTTGTTACTTCCGTCATTAACAAGTTACGACCATCAGGCGATTTTCTTTGACACTGACGTCAGTCTCATGCAATATTTCCGTACGACACAACTAAAAATGTTTAAAGATAGAGTGAATGATAGTCACCTGGGTCTGATGCGGGGGTAACTCCTCTCCTCGTTGAATCCTCAGCTTTGATTACTAAATCTCTCGGGTTCTCTGAAATGAAAATAGTACATTGTGTATCAAGGGCGCAAAGAACTATTTTTCGAGTGTGAAATCACACTCGTCAAAATAGCCTTGCGCCCGTGATGCACACGATTTTTCTCTCAGCACCTGGGTCTGCAAAAATGCCTCTTTTCAGAACAAGTGAGCGGGCGCAAAGGATTTTTCCGCCCGAGGGCCGAAATGATCTGCTTTGCGCCCGCTCAGAGGTATGAAATAGTATATTACACATCTAGGGAGGGAAAGTAGGCTATTCCAAACTGCATGTGAGATTGACACCCAAGCCGAAGGCGAGGGTGGCAAGAACGCAGTTTGTGATGGCCTTTTCCACTCCCGCGGGTAGTATACTATTTTTCTCACACCCGGTCGCAAAATGCCACTTTTCATACCTCTTGAGCGGGCGGAAAACCGATCTTTCGCCCCACTCGGTCTAAAAAGAGGCATTTCTGCAGACCAGGTGATGAGAAAAACATCGCGTGCATCACGGGTGCAAGGCTATTTTGGCGAGTGTGCTCGCAGCAACTCGCCTTCGACTCGTGCCGCAAACGGCACACTCGGAAAAATAGTACTTTCCGCCCTTGATACACAAATAACTATTTCACCACCCCCCACATCGGAAAGCACGACTTCCCGTTCACGCAGCGGGCGGAAAGTGGTACTTTCCGTGCAGGTGTGGTGAAAAGTGGCATTTTGCGACCAGGTGTGAGAAAAAATAAATAGGTGCCATGGTACTCTTCACACTTTCAATATCAGGTGCAGAATGAATTCAATTATCGAATACGAACTTCAATATCCTGATATTAAGAATCATCATCAGAGTTCATTAGTAATATTGCACGATCCGATTTTGTAAATTGTACTCACGGCATCTAGATTCGAAGTTACAGTCGGTGGCTGGATTTTGGCTGCTGTAGAAAGTTGGTGTGCAGTTATTGTAAATATCATTAGCGTGACGAAGCTCTACATCACAGGAGTAAACGGGTTCTTCTGGTGGCTTGCAGAATGGTGCCACATTTTGCCCTGAAAGTCAGAAAACAGTAACCATCAGATGCAGTCATGTAGTATTTTTTGGTTTTGTTTCAACTTTTCCTCACACACATACCAATTTTACATTACAATCAGATTGCTATGAAATTATGAGTTGACTAATTAATACAATATGTATTATGTATTATAATTTTTGACATCGTCTATGAGTTGGAGACAAGTCTTACGTTACGACCATGATATTACAAACCTGTATATCCCTCGGAACAAGTACACGATAGTGTTGGGTCCGAACTGGGTGTAAATGACTGGCCGTCATAATAAGTTGTTCCATCGACTTCACATTTCGCTAGTTCTGGATTATCTCGAGCTGGAACGAGGAACGTGTTATTGTTGTTAGTTCAATCCGCGTGGATTTTAGTTCCAGCAATTAAGGTCATATTCCAAACGTAACCTTTTTCCGATCTGCACAGTATTACGCTTGAGTACAATACTCATGTGCGACACAAAATTGTCACAAAAATGCACCTCCACACATACCTAACTGAATACTCGAACATTGAAAGGTGTTTCAGCCTATAGTTATATGATCATTGAATTCGTAGTATAACATCATTAGGTATGCTATGCTGATGTAGGTAGGTACACCGGATTAACCCTCCCTTGGTCACAGGGGATCAACATGACCGCATAATCAAACAACCCTCAAAATCGGACAGACCTGTATGTTAATTTTATGGGGAGGGATTGAGAATTGCAAGAGTTTTTTATTTGAATATGAATTCCATATCAAATTATGTTCTCCCCTCCACAGTTAATAACGGAATTATTTCAATTACAGATGGAAATGAATCATTTGGTTCTTAATCAATCGCTTATCGTGTTTGATCGGTCTACTCAAAGATATATGAAGAACCGAATGATACATCCAATTAATTGTTTTTTTTTTTGCCCCTTTTTCGTACGATTATTAGCTTTACTTCTTCCACCATCCCGCGCTATTTAGGCTGCTTTCATGAGATCTATATATACTTACGACACACTTGTGGTCCCGCACAGCATTGGCCAGGGGTATGTTTGAGGTAACATCCAGGCTCTGGTCTGTTGAAACAATCGACAATGGCACAAGTGAAATGCGCACTAGAACAGATTAAAGTGTTGTACCAATTCAATTCATTTTTGTTCAGTTACATGGTGTGAGTATATCTCTAATGATTGCGATGTCCGATATATGGGTGATTATACCGTATTCTCATCTCTGCCCTGTGATCAGAATCAACAAATATAATAGCTCCATGCGATGGAATAGAAGTAAGAGAGTTTTGTCGTCACTCATTTTGACGACTAATTTGCAATGACCTCCTAAATTGCCGACAACCCGTGTAGAAATTTCGTCTGGGCGCTAATAGGGGCCAAGTTAATTTTCCTCAATATAATTTAGGCCCAAGCTTGGGTTGCCCACATTGGGCCTTTATCGTTTTGTCCCGCGTTTCACATTTGGCCCCACACGGGCGGGTAAACTTGGGCCAATATTGGTTATTCAACTGGGCGCCATATAGCCTACCTAACTTGGGCCGACACAAGATTTATCAATCGGGCCTACATTGGTTGACTATCTTGGGCCTATATTGGCTATCTCTGGCAATCCTCGATTAGTCCAAAAAAATTTGAAAAATTTATTTTGGAAGTTTCTCTTCCGGTATCGCTTTGAAACGATCAGATTTCAATCAACTGACGATGGATTCACATTTCTCCTAATAAATCGCTAATTTTTATTTAATGAAAATTTTCTTGTCCGCCACCGGTCCCGAACCTGCTTCCCTTCCATCTTCCAGTTACGAATCCAGTACGCTGTCCGCACGACCACCAAGTCTTTGTTGACAGTAGGCAACGAATCAAAAATTTATAGTATTGGGAGGGACAGTGAACACTAACTCAAAAGACTGACAATTAATTATTAGAACGAGCAGAGAATGTGGCAATGTCATAATCATGTACTTTTCCTGACAACCAAATTAGCCCAGATTAGGTCCAAGCTGGGCACTGGGCTGGGAAAGTCCGGACAAAATCAATTGTATAATTCCTGGATGAACCCCAACGTGGCCCAAGTTTGGCAAAGGTTAGGAAAACATGGACAAAATTAACTTGGATACCCAAATCAGCCCGAAGTTGGCCCAAGTTTGGCGAAGGTTAGGAAAGCCTGGACAAAATTAACTTGGATCTCCCAATAAGCCCGAACTTGGCCCAAGTTTGGCACCAGTAGGGAAAACCTGGATGAAATTAACTTGGATACTCAAATAAGCCCGAATTAGGCCCAAGTTTGGTACTAGTTGGGCACGCCAGGACACAATCAACTTGGATGCCTTAATAAACCCTAACTTGGCCCAAGTTTGGCACCAGTAGGGAAAACCTGGATGAAATTAACTTGGATACCCAAATAAGCCCAAATTAGGACCAAGTTTGGTACTAGTTGGGCACGCCAGGACAAAATCAACTCGGGTGCCTGAATAAGCCCTAACTTGGTCCAAGTTTGGTATTAGTCGCGCACGCCAGGGCACAAACAAATTGGATGCCTTAATAAATCCTAACTTGGCCCAAGTTTGGCACTAGTATGGAAAACCTGGATAAAATTACCTTGGGTACCCAACTAAGCCCAAATTAGGCCCAAGTTTGGTACTAGTTGGGCACGCCAGGACAAAATCAACTTGGATGCTTAAATAAGCCCTAACTTGGCCCTAGTTCGGTAACAGATAGGAATCCCTTATAGTGGATGCCCTGTTGATGCCTAAAAGGGGCCTCTTTTCAATTCGGGATGCCTCAACAATTTTCTACACGGGAAAATGTCGAAGGAGAAAAGATAGGCCCTAATTGTTTCAAGTTATGTTACCAATTCGACAGGTTCTGATAAGAACGAGCCATCTCACCACCCCAGTTGAAAAAGAGCCAGCTGTAAATAGAAGAAATAATCCATAGAAGAAAGATCTTTCGTCTTCAGCAAGTGGCTCTTTTCCAACTGCCCGGTGAGGAGGCTCTTTTTCATTAGGACCCGTCGAATTGCACTGGATAAGGCTACATCGAAGATAAAATTCGATGAATGCTGATCGAAGTTATTTTCAATAATCGAAACATGATTAGTAGCTAATCGTGTGTTCGAGAACCCATTTGTGAAGTGGACTGATAGTCAATCTACCATTTTTATCTGTATATCTGTGTTTTCTTGCCAAAGTAGCTGCACGGCTTGAGGGAGTGTGACACAAGTAAACAAGTCATTCCTCTGCATATCTCCACGATTTTCTTCAGGCGAAACTATAGGGCATCACCCACCATGTATTAAAGGTAGAGTCATGTTGCATGTGGTACTGTGCATGGCAAATCGGTAGAAACGTCATTCCTCCGCCCAATATTTCTTTGGTACTTCTATTGGCACAGAGTTCGGCCAGTCCCTCAAAATGGAATGCCTGTTCAACAACGTGGTAATCATATCGTATCAAGTCGAACTGAAGACTATCGATAATTATAAGGTGAAAGGTTTTTGGCAGACACGAAAGATTTCTTCGTAATGCTCTTCAGGGCGATCGTGTATAAATTGACTTTCAAATAGGGAAAACTATCTGGGGTCCTTCGCGGACCCTCTCAGCGATGTCGCGTTTTTTCCGATTCAGGGCCCCCGTTTGAAAGTTAATTCATACGTGGGACGTACGTTACGTGGTCACACGTACGTCACTACGTTCATACCCGTCTTCTCAATACTAAATTAAGTATGTGGGGTACCATTTCGCGAAATATGCTTCGACTAACGATGAGGACAGTACGTAATAGACTAATGGAGTGATGAATGCTGCGCTCCAATAATGTTATGTATAATACTAACGCCGCGCCGTTCCATCCTTCTGAACAGAAGCATCCGATATCACATGGCTTCGCATCTACTTCTCTGAGTCTTTGACCGATTGAATATTCGTGACCTTTGTAGTAGCATTTATCTTTAGATCTACCCTTCAGGTGGTCACAGTTGTATTTGATTGCGCAACAGCTATCCTCTGTGCTATAGATTGGGGTGCATCCCAAGTCCTCGTTATATTTGATCGGGCCCCTGCACTTCAATTTGTCACATACTGAAAAAAATCGAATGTTGACATTATTCAAGTGGCGTTTGGTAGATATAGCCTAAGCGGCTGAACACACCGTAGTTTTATGCCAGGCCCTTTATGATTACAGGATATCGCAAGTTTGTCATAACATATAAGTTACGTGGAATCAAATTATTGATACCTAATTCGATTGCGAATTCATAAATAAGTTATCAGTTTTATACCGGTAAAGAAGGAGCGTAAAATAATTTTATGTTACGATGCTGCATACGAAGTATGGCGACATTATGTACAATTCTCTATCGCATCTCTTCCTAGTGCTAGACGGCCGGAGACTCAATTCTTCCACATGCGCTCGACCGTCATATTTCTGTCTCGCTACCGAATATCTACGCGGTCTGCACCAAGCGGAATAGCATACGCCTAACCATCAAGGAAAAAAATCTACGCGGTTCCATCACTTCTCTTGATGGCGAAATTCTCGAGACTTATATTATGGGACATTCAATGTCAAAGTCATTGATCCCATATACTCTATTGTTGTAAATGCAATCCTCATCATCTATTTAACATGCCTCTATTTTTTCACCAACATCTGTTCAATAAATATAGAAATATCAATTGACCCATTTCTTTCGAGAGTGATTCTGCCATCAGTCCTGAAAGCTCAAATTTAAACTATTTTCATCTTGCTTACGTAATCGTTGACCTTATCTGAAATTTGAGACACTTGAAAATTCACCTTTAATATATGCTACTGTGCTTAAAAGTCATTTATTTTTCTTGTTCACGGCCAGTTCGTGCCAAAACAACTTGCGGATTCAAAGGCCACGTGCTATCTGTGGTTGATACTGTAATTATAGTCGGGTATACAGTCACGTTCAGACAGGGATAGAATCAAGCAGATTACATCAATTTTTACATAAACTTCGAACTTTCTTATCAGCCTTTCAGTTATTTTAATTTTATCACTCAGTCTACCACTGATACAAGTTGTTTGTTGTTGACGACTGCAGGGTGCAAATTACACTCTGGAATAATTCAATCAGTTTGCAATGAATACATAATAGGTTCATAATGTGGGATACGTTTTACCCGTTTTACCGTTGGAGCTAGTTACAAGACTATATGTATACAACCATAACTATTAATTTTTTGAATTGAAAAATAGTATAGTATCGAGAAACACCTCGGCGTTCGGAAAAGCAATCGGTATTTCCCCAAACTTCTGAGGTTCTCGCGACTAAACCGTGGCCCTTCTAGCGACGAAATGATGGACAAATTATGTGAAATGAAAAGTTCTACTTCCTTCTTATTCAACAAGAAAATACAATTTGGAAATAAAAAATCGATTTCTGACTGCAGAAAGCCAAGAAATTCGTTCTTGGGTCAGTAAGAGGGAATGAGAACTATTTAATTGAAAAAGCGTGTGTGAACAGATGCGATATACCGAGCGTTCCCAATGAAGTAAGAAAATCTGTTGGAATTACCTAAATTTTTTTTTTCGTGAAATTCAAGTGACTGTAATCGTTCAAACTTCAAGTGTCACTTTTGCCCCATCTACCCCTACGTCTTTGGCGATGGTACGATCTAATGGGTCTAAGCCCATAAGTTTAACCTTTGAGTTCATAGATTTCACCCGAAGATTACAGTCCGACCTCTCTATAAGGCCCCTCCCAATAGAGCCGGTGCCCCTATTTCTCGCTCGCAGCGTTCCCCCACTCTACCATGTAACGTGAGCTCGAGAAAGAGACGAAAGACGAGTCGTGCGACTAGCGAAGATGGCAAAGTGGGGGTACCTCAGTTCCTGGAAAAACTCTTCCCCTTGGGGGCCTGGGCGGCCCTATAGAGAGGTTGGACTGTATAATTTTTCCTCCACCGGTTTATAACATTTATAATCGCGGTTCAGCGTCAACGCGAACCCGTAATGTGTCGTGAATAAACATAGTTACAAATTGCCTGATTATTTATTTCGAATTCACTTTTAATCTCAGACCTCAGGATTCAACGATCGTCCGTTTGGGTGCGGCAAATAGGTAGAGTTCCAATATCGTAATTTCCTCTCGATACTCGTTCCCACGACAAAACAACCTGTTAAGATATAATCACGTGCGGAACACAGATCCACAGTACTTGAGAAATAACTTTTTCTTAATCTTCGGGGATTTGCTTTCAATTATTGTCAGATTACCCATGGTTATAAGCATACCAAATGGTACGTCTTCGGTAAATCGTTATTTCGTCAAAAAGATCATACACAAATTCTGAAATAGATTTACGTCTACTAAGTCACGAAGTCTAATTTTGACATTTTTTAGATAGAATCATTGATCAAAATATCGCTTTTGAAATAGTAAAGCATCTACTACGAAATGTCTAGATCTGGTGCTACATGTCTGACTCGTGGAAAGTGTAATAGCATTATGAAGAATGAAGGTATATTTTCAGATTTGTTGTCACTGATTTTGGGGATAAATAGAAAAGGACATAAAATTGACGACCGGAAACGTATCAATTAGCCCCAGTCTCCCCTCATGCTCATTCCTGTCCAAATGATTTTGTTTTAAATATATAATTTGAATAACCTACTCATTTGGTTTTAAAAATAGATGCTGGTGTTTTTGACTGATTTTCGGAAGTGTTGATAAATGCTTTACGATTCGGGGCATAAAGGCGAAATCTAACTATAAAAGTGTAACACTCACCTTCATCGGTAGAGACTGCACCAAATACCGTACATAAGTATAAGCAAACGAAAGTGTACGTATATTTTTGGGTGGTCATTATGAATTTCGTGTATCTTCCGAGGAATGGACGATCTTCAAAGTGCCACTGCTAACCACCAATATAATGAGAGGCTTATATAGCTTGTGAGTCAAGTGTAGAGTGGGGAAATTTAAAGCTGAAAGTAAGCTGAAGTGGGGATGATATTTTTTCATAGTGAATCGTCCGGATCACAGTCATGTAAAATGATTGTGGCAGCGAATTCAATTAGATAATGATATGAACGTATGCAAAACGAGAGGCGAAAGAACCGTTGTCTCCTTGTTGCACACGATACATTACACAACAAGAGCAGGTTGCCAATATTTTGACCTCAAGATTGCGATTTGGATTCTCACTCAAAAAGTCAGAGGTCTTACAGATAAAATAAACCCCTCCAAAGATGAAGGTGGTCGAAATAATTTCAAAGGTCGCTCAATTGGGTCGAAGAATCGTGCTGCCACCTGAAAACTGACTTTTTAAGTTTCATATTTTGGGGCTCTCACCCTTCCAGTCTCTCTATCGTCGTAATTAAGGAAGGTGTTCCAAATTTCACTCGAATAAATTCGACATTCATAAACTACGTAACACACTCAAGGGTAAGAGGGCGGAACGGGAGAGGGGGGAGTTGCTTGAAAGGGGTAGTACGTAGTTGATGGACGGCCCCTATCACAGGAATACCAGAAGGAAGATTATTGATGGATTCAGGAACAGGCCACGGAAAGTATACATCGATGGCATAATATATAATGTGACACACACATTTCTTTATTAATAGATCACCCACGGTGCACATATGATTCTGATTATTCGAAATGATTTTCACCAGTTATATTGAGGTAAGACAGAAATTATTAGAATAATTCCTAGATTATAATCGGCAATCACACGATTGCTTACTTACTTACTTCGAAAAATTATCGAACGATGGATGGACAGTGACATCACACTCATCATCAGGAAGACGTTGGCAGGTTGGAAATGGTGGTACTTCACATACACATTTAACGCAGACAGAACTGTAGTCTGTTGCTTGGTTTAATTGATCCCCTATGTTCATCTTTAAATTTCCAAACTTGCAGAATGAATCTGAAGGTGTAATTGTCATTTTATTAGCTAATACATTGATGGTAATATTAGAATTCTGTAATAAAAATATAATCGATTTCTTGTACTGTGCTAAGATGTGTGCGATGACTACACTGCAAATCTCGATGTGTTATTTTAACACACATTAAGTGTGTTCAATATTAAAACGCCGTAAGCAAATTATACATTTTAACACACCTTGAAACGTGTATGAAGTGACTACAAGAAACCTATAGTTTGCTTATGGCGTTAAACATTAAACACACTTAATGTGTGTTAAAATAACACACATAATAACACACCGAGATTTGCAGTGTAACCTCTGAGATTGACATATGACCCGTATAATACAGGAAACTTAGCGCACAGGTTTTTTCTCTGATTGGCAGATACTTGAATGTTAATCAGTCACAAAATAATAATTCATTGTTAATCTCGGGGGTTAATCGCAGACAGTGGAAGACCGCTAGAACACTATAGGTACGTGTGTGTGGGGGCGTCAATGAATATTACTTGTCACTTCCGTCATTAGGAAGTTTAACGGCCACTCGGAGATCGTTCGACACTGATGTTGTCTCACACAATATCTTTGTACGCCATATCCAAAAATTTTTGAAGACAAAGTGAACTGTTACCTGGATCTGATGCAGGGGTAGCTCCAGCTCCAGTCGAATCCTCGTTTTTCAATACTACATCATTTTTGTTTTCTAAAATAAGAAAATAATGGCAATGTGTACTCTATTCTTCACAATAAATTATGAGTTAGGAGTTCTTATATAACACGCTTATGTGCACCAATGTCACTGACAGTTTTAAAGCTATCGCACAGAGACTATACATGCGAAGCAGTTTCAAGAACATGGATTAGAGTTCATTGGTGAGATTGCACGAGTGTGTCAATTGTACGTACGACATCTGGAAGAGAGGTTACAATCTGTGGCTGGATTTTGGCTGCTGTAGAAAGTTGGTGTGCAGTTATTATAAATATCATTAGCGTGACGAAGCTCTACATCACAAGAGTAGTGAGGTGTTTCTGCAGGTTTGCAGAATGGCGCCACATTTTCCCCTGGAAATTCCAAAACAGTAACGTCATTACCTATATACTAGTTTTGAACGGTGCAAGCTTCCTTCACACACCTATCAGTCTGCTATCAAACCATTAAAACCTTATAATCTGGTAAAGTAACGTCCCGTATTTTATTGTACTGATCCATAATAGAAAATGTACTCCGTGATCAGCTGCAGTACATTGCTTTTTTTCTCTTGACCAATCAAACACAGTTACAACATCACGTTGTGCATATGTCTGCAGAAGCTACCTTTGCGGACTGTGAAAGAGCTTGCAGGTATGATTAAGAAAAAGTATAATCACATTGATGACACATATTGTATCACATACCTGCATATCCTTCGGAACAAGTACACGATAATGTCGGGTCTGAACTGGGTGTAAATGACTGGCTGTCGTAGTACGTTTTCCCATCGACTTCACATTTTGCTATATCAGGATTATCTCGAGCTGAAAAATAATGTTTCGTTAGATTAAAATGTGGGTAGATCGGAGTTCAAACAATCATGGTGATGTCCTGACATCATCTGGTTTCAAACTTCGAAGCATACTGTCATCATCAACGATGAACTGTTACATATTGTCCAGGTGCGATACAACATGTTCAGAAAAATTAACTTCTGCCCATAAACTACTTTGATGATGTATTCTATGGTCACTGATCTATTGAGATCAATGATTGTAGTTCATAGTAAGGTAAACGCCTCGGTGGCTGACATTATAAGGATTTCAGCTGAAGTTATTCTCTTTTGAATCAGGGAAAATCAAATGTAATCGGCAATTGTGGGTTTCAAGGAACAATCACGTTTTTAATCTATAATTCAATAAGTCTCTCTATAGTTTAATAATATTCTTTTATCAGAGCCTAGTGGATCCGCTAGTTTCTGACACTCAATAATTGCTGTACACTAGTTACTGACCCTATTTATGCCATAGTTTTTGACTCTCGGCTTGCTACAGCTAGTTAAGTCTTTTATAGTGGGTTCATTCCAATAATTATTAGCTGAGATCTTATAGTTCCTGTAAATACAACGAATAAGTCAAATATTTCTTTTCCAACAGAGTGAACGTCATTACGAAAAAATTGAGATTGTGTCTCTCGTGAATCTAAGGGTCACAAACTGGCGCAACGCTGAAATAAACAGAAAACCGAAAGTACACGGTATCTGACCCCTTCTTGCTGCATGTCAAACTTCTAGTCACTTTTCGTTACTAATAATGTGTTTTTACATTAGATTTTGCACTATAGCGTAAACTGAATGGTTTATCTGTCCTCCTTGATAATTATTTCCATCATCTGGCCAAGATATTGTAGCGTAATGTGAAAAAATGGCCAAGGGTTCAGAAATTGGGCCAATGTCAGGAACCGCGGTGTGTTCACCTTCTATATGTCACGTATCATATGTAATGATAATATGGTAAAAGCTCAGATGGTTCTCAATTCAAATTCTGTCCCCACTACCGCAGTCCCCACTAACTCAGTTAATAAAACGGGAAAGCAATGAGTAATTCAACATTCCATTACAATATGTGCACTGATAGACTCTGTGATGAGAAGACTCGTGAGAAGAATTCGCGGGTAAATACGGTGGTGTAGTGTTGCAAGTCTCCACTATGGGCAGTAGTAGACATAGGTTCGATTTCCGGCCGCAACATGATCATCTTATGCATACGAAAATTTCACGAATTTAGTATGTCAGTTCGTTGCTACTTTTATTGTTGACTGTAAATCTTACTTTCACTACTGTGTAATTCGCACCACCTGCTTTTATGAGATCTACTTACGGCATACTTGTGGTCCCGCACAGCATTGGCCGGGGGTATTTTTCAGGTAACACCCAGGTTCTGGTCTATTGAAGCAATCGACCGCGGCACAAGTGAAATGAGCACTGAAACAATAATTAATAGTTGTCTTATAATAAATCCTATTTTAGTTTGACACGACTATTCGAATATGTGTGTTCATGGTGATTGTGATGTTTGGCGAATAAAAGATTTCCTTTAAATATTCACGGTTGACTGTGGTGGAAGTGATTACACGTTACTACGTTGTTGTTCACGTTTTTAATACCGATTTATGTAAAAGTAATGATTTTCAAATCGACTTTTGCCCAATAGCTCAAAACTGGACTGAATAAAATATATAATCAAGCTTTAATTATGCTATTCTACTCACGCCGCGTCCTTCCATCCTGGCGTACAGGTGCACCCAATATCACATGGCTTCGCATCTTCTTCTCTGAGATTCTCACCCACTGAATATTCATGGCCTTTGTAGTAGCATTTATCTTTAGATCTTCCCTCCAGGTGATCACAGTTGTATTTTACTGCACAGCAGCTGTCCTCGGGGCTATAGATCGGGATGCAACGTAAATCTTTGATGTATTTAACTGGACCCTTGCACTTGGATTCATCACATGCTAAAACAAATGAAGTTATCGGTACTGGATCGCGGTGTTTGTGACTAATTCTATGAACTTCTGCACTGCAAATCTCGGTGTGTTATTATGTGTGTTATTTTAACACACATTAAGTGTGTTTAATGTTTAACGCCATAAGCAAACTATAGCTTTCTTGTAGTCACTTCATACACGTTTCAAGGTGTGTTAAAATGTATAATTTGCTTACGGCGTTTTAATATTGAACACACTTAATGTGTGTTAAAATAACACATCGAGATTTGCAGTGTGTTGTCACAGTTTCTGTTCACTCAACACGAAATAATCATGAAGTCATTCTTCCGACTTGACAGATAGGTGCTAACTACTACTACTGATAGGTGCTAATATCAATTATGTCGAGGTTAATTCCGATTTTGTGAAAGATGGCGGGATCCTTCATGAGCGTGATTATGAATCGAGTGTAATCATTCATTTCAAATTTGACTTCAACTCCAGACCCTATTGGGCTGGACCGGACGATGCACCTTGTAAGATGTAGTCGGTCACAAATGAACGTGATGGATTTATACCTATGTCAGTTACAGAGGTGTGCTGGTACTACAGGAGTGTGATATTTACCTTTATCGGCAGATACTACATCGAATACCGTACATAGGTATAAGCTAACGAAGGTGTAGATATATTTCTGGTAAGTCATCATGAGTTTTGTATATCAACAAATCACGATGCCTACTTCAAAGTACCACTGTTGCATAGGAGCAGAACCATCTCTTTATATAGATTGTGGGATTAAGGCGGAGTGGGAACATTCAAAGCTATGGGTGTGGAGTGGGGATTATTGATGATGTCTTACTGGAGGTCGTTCGGATTACAGTTGATGTTATATTTGACTCAAGTCAACCAATTTCAATTAATGGCGAGTGTATTCCGGAATTCTAAAAAATCGTAGATCTACCCAGTTCTCCCAGTTGAGTCGATTTAGGTACTCAAATCGGAGTCAATCTACTCGACTCTTATATGTGCGCCGTTCTGATGCAATATTAAATCTACTCAGGTCTAAGTAAGTACATATATCAAGTTCTAAGAAGATATGTACGGAGATCTGGGTAGATCTACGGTTTTCTAAAATTTTGATCGACGTCAACTGGAATTCGATCTACTTGGATCCAAACCATATTCCCCTGGGTTGTACATACAACTGGCTGTGGTTACAGTCCAATCTTCGTAGCAATCTTTCGAAAACAATAACTGGGTTTGTTGCCACAGGATTCAATGCTAGAATAACGTCAGACCGTAGAATGGAACTGGCAATGAATGTTATTCTCGTCGCATCAACTTTGAATTTCCAGAGGTCTGTTTTTTCAGTGCAGGGAGCCAGTTTTCCAACAGCAATTGAACCCATTCTCGGTCAGAAATACTATCCATACATTTTTTTTATTTTTTGCACATTTTTTACAAAATACTTACGCACAGCAATGAATCGATGCAGCTGCAGGTCAACAATATTTTCGGGGCTAAATGCAGTTTCCGTACCAATTTGGTGGGATTATTTTATCTCAAGGTCATTAATATCAGTAATTTTGCGGCAATCCTCGACTTGAATAATCATTTGTGTTTTATTTTACGTAAGCCTGGCAATTAGCATCCTGGTTATATAGTTATATTTTCGGCCACCGTTGGTCACGCGGTATCTCCAAACAGAATGCGTTTGCATGTCTTACTTAGGTCATAGGTCGCGGTGGTCACCGTGGTGATGCGATTAACAGCTGTTGGTATACCATGCACGTATCACATGTTTGTCAGCTTCATTTTTGGTATCAATAAATATCAAAATCTACAGATCTTGTGTGTAACGCAAGCCAGCTCTGAAGGCATTGAAAATGTCACTGTTTTCTCGTTCTTAGTGCATTTTGTTTTGATATATTTGTATCTGTCGTATTTTGATCTGAATTCATTTAAAATAAAGTTCTTAGAGATTCTAAGTATGACAGATCGATGATCGGTAACAATCTGACAGATTAACCATACATTTGGATCGGTCACAATCTGACACATCGATCATCCATAATCTTCTTCCATCTTTCGTTTTTTCCCATCTTTTCTCTTTGCAAACTTTTTTCATCCGCACTGTTGTTAGTTCCGTTTGGCACGCATTTCCGTCGCATTCGCATATTCGTTGCATTCTAACATTTGATCCCCTGTACTTCACTATTACACCGAAAATAGAAGCGATTTCAATGCTCATAATACACATAATTAACCCAAGATGAAAAAGCCAAACGTATATCTGCAGTAGCGGACACTCACCCAAGAACAAATACTTCTAGTTTCACAGGTCCACGTAAATAAATTCTTCACAATATCGTGACTTTTTATTTTATCATCATCATGTCTACAAATATTTGACAACATCGATGAAATCAGATGTTTTTTTCTTTCAATTTTTGAATGTCACACAAGTCCTGAACCAAGCATTTACGTGATTATTATATCACAACCGGTTATACTTCATTTTGAGGGTGACCCGAGGGAATTTGCATCTATTTGTTCTCATACTTGAGCGATCTATTTGCATTCACCAAGTGCAGGCTAACCTCTATCTCAGTCAGGTGTACATCTTGCTGGAAAGGCACTTGAAATCAGGATAAGAGGCCGTTTATGGTATAACAGTATAAGCCCTGAACCTTAAACCATAAATTTCTATGCGGAGTCACTTATTGCCAGTTAAAATCAATTGCGGTTACGTTAAATCAGCTGAAGTCAAGTATCTGTTGGTCACTTCAAATTACTTGAAATCATTCAAGGCAGCTGAAAACAGCTGACGGTGGGTAAAGTCACTTCAACTCACCCAAGGTTCCCCAAAGTCAATTGAAGTGAGGGGAAATCATATACCATTATTTGAAGTTGAATTGGCTTTGAAGTCTTGAACTCAAGTTGTTCATACGCCAATCGCTGAGTGGTTACCCCTAAGTGTTCACCTACATCGGGTATCCATTTTTGACGGAAAAAGTGTGACTCACCTGGTAGCTTGTCAGTAGTTAGGGAGAAATGGATCAAACAAAATTTGTAGGTCTGACATTAGAAAGATGGTGGTGCTAGCACATTTTATGTATACAGATAGAGGTCACTTTGATTTTGTTCGCTGCTGTATTTATCAGAACCACATTAGCTTCAATGACATGATAGTCACTATCAGCAAGTAGATTTTTATGTTAAATGAAAATATGAGTGAAATTATGAATGAAGTTGATAAGTTTCTCCAGGTAACCCTGTCGAGTTTTTATTTATTTTTTTATTTTAACGTATTTTAAAATAACAAAATTTCCGATTATTCTAAATGAAAAATCGGTATTTTTACTTCTAAGTGCTGTAAAAAATTGAAAAATCAATGAAAAAAAAAAACTCGACAGGGTTACCCGAAGAAACTTATCAACTAATGAAATCAATCTGCTTTTTTTATTTCAGATGATCCAGCGATAAATTATGAGGAGCACTGTAATGAAACTTTTTTTTAGACGTCTGCGGGGATTCGCTGTCATTGGCTCATTTCTTCATAATTATTAATGAAAATTTCACACAATATCCTTAAAATGTATGTCCTTACTCTATCATGTAGTAATTATTGAAATATATATACATTAACTGTGTCGTCATAAAAAAAAATGATCGAAAATATGTTTTTTTGTATCGAATTAACCTTACCCCCCTTTCCCTTTTAACGGTCAATCTCACCAGGGTGCAGACTTGACTCTCTGAGGGCCACCTAGAAGTTCAGCAACCTTAAGTAGTTTTATATTTATTACGCTGCCCTGCTATAAAATCTGCTTATCTTTCAGGACTTGTGAAGGTGAAATTCTGACGATCAACATCAATAACAGATCCAACTGCCTGAGCTGACCAAGGTCGACAACAAAACCAGTTTACACACACCGTTGTACGCAATACTGTGTCAGAATGCCAAAAGATGCTAGCTCGTAACTGTACGAATGCGCATGTAGACATGCATTCTGTCTTTTATGACTAGGTACATACATACTTCTGTAGTTTCACGGCAACTTTCAAAGCAATAAGTTCCAAGAGAACCACCACACATTATGTAATTTCAAATTACTTGACAGGAAGTCAGTAATCAACTATGTTATGATGCGCCATGAAGTAAGAACAGATGCATGATTTTGAATCTTTGAAAAAACTAATGAAATCTTTTTTTCGGCGACGAAATCACGAGGTTCAACTAATTTCTACTCGTTTACAGAACAAGTCAGGGTTTTGACAGGTGTGATAAGGTATCAACGAGATAGAGTTTCCTGCCAAGTAGTTTAAAAAAAAACGTTTTGTTCTAATGATTTGTATCCGAATACAGCAAATTGAGGAAGTAATAATGGAAACAGAATGACAGTGCCAAATGATGTGGAGTCTGATGCAATATGACTAAAAATCAATATTATATAAAGTTTGACGGATACGTACATGTTTATCCACAACGAAGCTGTAATTACATTCGATTATTTCATATCATCTGGTACATATACAGGGTGAGTTTTCTCTGACTCTGAACGAGGGAGGGGCTTATTACTGCCAATTGCTCCGCCCCTTGGCCAATCACAACTTGTTATCAAAATCTAAGTTTACATCAAGCCGTCCATACCTGGTCTAGTCGGGTAAGGTATTGATGATCGTCGAATGAAAACAATGAGCGGATTAGGACCTTCATCCAGGTATGGACGGCTTGATGTAAACTTAGATTTTGATAACAAGTTGTGATTGGCCAAGGGGCGGAGCAATTGGCAGTAATAAGCCCCTCCCTCGTTCAGAGTCGGAGAAAACTCACCCTGTATATAATTTGCGACCATCAGGATGTCCGCATGGTGCCTGCCACCACGGCAATTGCTTCGCTGGATCTGTGTGACCCATTGGATTGGCAGTGGTGGGAGGCAAATTTTTGTACACCATTGATGCGTACCTACTGTGTACAAATCACCTTGATAATAACATACGCTGCGCACCACATGATGCTGGGGATGAAACGATACAAGTTGACAGTCTTCCTCAGTATCATTCACAAGTGCTGAAAAATTCTACACATACATAAAATGCCGAAAGCCCATCATACATCATGTCATTATCATATGGGGCATCGTGGTACTTCATTGTAGCTATGATCATGTAGTTAGACAGGAACCTTTCAGGCATTGATTGATGAGGCAGATGTGTATCTTTCCTCTCGCTGGCTTCTCTACTCAGATGTATACACGCGTAATTGCTACAGTAATCAACACCGCAGCGCGAAAAAAACCAAACTATTGAAGAAATACTCGTACGTAACATAACATAAGTAATGAGAATCTGTTGAGTTCGAGATGAGTTCGCTGAGTAAGTCGTACCATCGCGTCGCAGACTTCGTTCTGCTCAGATCGGGCGAGTTGATATACTATATCGTTTTGATATGAAAATAAAGAGCGGTATTGACTCAGGAAGTTTAGAACGAAAACCAATGTTTATATTCAAGAAATCTAAATTTTTGGTTGTTTGAAATTTCATGGCCAACTGCCTTCCGTTTATGTAATCACAATAAATTGTTCACCGTGCCACGTGATTTTCCGATTCGATGGAAAAAATAAAAACACAGCATCACAGTAATTTCACAATATTCTAGCGTGGCTCCGTGATTATGCGTCTGGCCAATTTTCACGCACATGACCCTATTGTTTTCCATAAATCTCAGCCCCATGGAATTTATAAGTATTTGACGCGCGTTCTAGGACTTTTCATAAAGTACCTATGCGGAAATTAATCACCGTGTTATAGCAATGACACGGTATACCGTTACGCATGAATTTCCTCAATCAACACGATGCCGTGTGGATTTTATCTACCAAAGACCGCGTGCAAACTGGAATACAATGGCTCTGGCTGTAGTGATCACGAATGCAGCGAACATCATTTTCGACGTACATCATTTATTGGCTCAACCTATACCGTGAGTATTTGAAGAGATGAAATGGTCCCAATACGTTCCGAAATGTTTTTTCTACCGTGGAAGTATTTTCAAGAAGATTGGAGTTATGATGGTGATTATACATATGTCCCTATGAAGATCACGAGTTCCTGACAACGTTGGACAAAATGATTTTGACCCTCCATATGATTTTTCGTTTGAATTTGTCTCCTTAGGAATCCCATTTTTGTGAAGCGATCAGAGCTACTGCTTGTCAGCTCCACTCCGATGTGCGAAGAACTTTCTGTGCAGTGGGAACACTTCGCTAAGAAGAGAATCGAACAATCAACTTTGATGTGAGATAGACCGGGGGATAGTGACAGATTTTGGGACGTGATTTCACCCCGTATGCCGTTCACAGGGCACTCCCTGGCGGAAATGAAGTGTGCAAAAAGATGTTCGAGAGGTGTTCGTATTTTGAAACAAGAGTCAGAGTCCCGACCACCTGCCAACACTTCGAGCCGTGACTACTTCACGCCCACTTGATGCACATCGGTGAACATTTCCGACACATTTCCGGCACACTAAGTTCTAGTACCCACGATCGCCACGCGGCGGCGTTGCTTCTCACAGCCAGGTAATCGCGGTGGGAGCTTATTCACCGCTCCTAAGAATAAAGCCTTAGCTCGCGAAGCTCGCTTATATAGCCGTATCTCAGAAGTAGCGCTTATAAGACCGTAGCTCGCGCTCCCGCTTATAAAACCTCAGTTTGCCGATCGCCCATATAAAACTATAGGCGAAATGGCGAACTGAGGCTTTATAAGCGGGAGCGCGAGCTACGGTCTTATAAGCGCTACTTCTGTGATACGGCGATATATTCGAGCGCGGCGCGGTGGTCATGTTACTCGTTCCTGGACTACGGCCGAACCAATACCTCCCAGAGATTCAGGTGTTCAAACTTCAGGCAATCTTCATCCACACTTTATGCACACTCCATGCACAGTTGGAACATGGCGTAGCCATATCTAATGGTCAAAAAAAAAACTCCATGCACTCCATGCAAAAAAAAAAAAAACTCCATGCACAGTCAACACTGGAAAAAAAAGTTTGCTGTTTCCAGCGGAATGAAATTTCGCCGAGAACGATCAGCTACTGTAGCGACACGTTTGGCACTGACAGGAAACTTTCGGTCAGCATAGAGAACTATCCTTGGTTTAGCTGTGACACGTTTGTTTCTCGCTGAGGGAGCGATACACTCTGCCGAGAGCGCGATGATACGGCTACCGCAGCTATATTTCTCGCTGTATGCACGATACTTACTCTCGCGGCAGACACAGAATAGGGTTAGGTTGCCGTAGCTGGGAAGTGGCGCTGCTATCCGCGCGAACCACGTGACAGCTAAGGCAACCAGAATTCTTGCTGTCGGAGACAGAATTTTTTTTCAGTGAACGCACTTTTCTGACTGCACATCTAATTGTCACGCTTTCCTTGTTTCAATTTACATATCCAGCAAACTTCACTTCAGACTTTTGTCACACTTTGGCCACATTTCCAAAGCATCTGAATTCAACCTTCGGTCACATTTCGTTTCACACTTCATTTTTGCCAGGGTTATTATACGTATATTCCGATGATCATAATGGAGGAATTGAAGATTCGTCCTATGTTCTTTGTATTAAAAAATGATCGATGATTTGTTCGCAAATACATACCTACTGTGTTTTTCCACAATTTTACTCCGTATGCCGTGTGGTTCGTAATTAGGTTCGAAATGAAAAACCCTTGGAAAAAATTGGCATACCGTTAGGATGCGCCCAAAGGGCTGAAACGGTCACCTGAACTATTTACGTGAATCAATAATTTTTCCGCGTTTCTACACCGGCTACCACTGATAATTATACAAGGTCTCATTGTAAAACTGTGGGAAACGAGATGTCAAAGCGTTTGCGCATGCCCAAGTACTGTATTCATTGACAAAAATGTGACTGAGTGAAACACGTTCACTCAGAATGATGCGGAGGGGGGGCTTGGTGTGACGACATGTATTCGGGGGGTACTGACAATAGTGACAGAGTAGACGGGAAGGGAAGTCTGAAATCCTCAGGAAAGCATACACACGGAAAAAAAAAAGATGTAATTTCTACATCTTCGGTAGTACTTATTTGGACAGCATCTTTTTGGAGTAAAATTTACAGCAATTGCTGTAGATTTAACTCCAAAAATAACGAAATTACCAATGGGATTAGTAAACCTTAACGCAATTGCTGTAGATTTAACTCCAAAAAGATGCTGTCCAAATAATTACTACCGAAGATGTAGGGATTACATCTTTTTTTTCCCGTGCAGGTGTACTTACCTGAATATACCTTCAATATACAGTGAAACCTCTGAATAGGCTACCTCGAAGGCGGTTAGGGGAGTATAATTCTTGGAACTGACCCTCCCCCCCCCCCAACGGCTCCCTAGCGCGACACGACTCGGTTGCCGGCTGTACCTCCGAATAGGGTTCCCCGTGCCTGTGTTATTTTTGACGTGATATACTCATGTAAATAGGTGACTCGAAGCGTTTCCCAATAGGTTCTCTATTCAGAGGTAAGTGTCCAAACACTCGTAAACAGACTGAAGGCGCTCGAGCAAGGATTACGGGGAAGGTAGCCTATTCGGAGGGCGCCTATTCGGAGGTTTTACTGTACATGGATTAGTAGATGTCTTGAATAATTGAGACCACGAGGCACGTTCAAAATCGTCACAAACATTTTCCAGCAAATTTCAAATGGTATTCTAAAAGTTATTCAATTCATACGTCTGTGATTGCATGGTTATACCCTTACGAAAAAAAGTACTGTGATCTCAGGACTTGGTACACAGGATCCAAGTACTAAGTCAGGCATGTCAAATTCATCGCAGCCTCTGGGCCAAATGAGTAACTTCGAGCCTTGTCGGGGGCCGCAAACCCAAAAATAATCGGGTTGAAGTATTTTATTCGCAGTGTCTTTTGAATGTGCAATTTTTAAACGAGCTCAACATTTGATTGTGTAGATTGATTACACATTTTTTTCTTTTTTTTTCTGAAGACTGAAACCATGACCCTTTCATTGCACGTTCTAGAATCCGAAAAATCCATAATCATACCTGAAATGCATGCTCCTAAAAATTCGGTTATTTCAAAAAGTCGTTTGTTGGATGAAAAAAAAAATATTTTTCGACGTCACACCGAACTTTCGAATGGACTACTAAAATCAGAACCAGGATTCAGTAACCAACTTTGAAGAACTGGCCAGAAATAGTGCAGTGATGGCCACAAACGGTGCTTCCAAATCGGATTCGAGATTTTCTGAGGTTTTATTTTACCACGACAAATAAAGTGCCCCTGGAATTGCAAGTAGGTACGCATAAAAAGTGAGGTCATCATTCATCGACACTATACGATTTTTTATTCACCGAGCGACTTTTAACACACCCATTTTTGAAGCACTCGTATTTTCGTGACAAATTAAAAAATATATATTTACAAACAAGACATTAAAGTCATCGTTTGGTGTTCCAGTGAACAGAACCTTTTGAGAATCGATCCCCGAGTTCACATTTCATTCACGTTTCGAAATATGCAGGTTCGTTTTCGACTGCATTGTATGAAACTATGAAGATACTAGATACGCAATAACTCAAAACTCAAAGGGTGTAAGGAAATATACATATAGCAATAATAGCAAAGTGAGAATTTGATCGCTTTTATACTGAACAAACGGATTTTGGTCTTTAGGCCTATATTGATAATAGTTTTTATTCCATATTTTTCTAAGTCCATGCACAAATTTCCGGTGCTTGGGGGCCGCAATGTCTTTCTTGCCGGGCCGCATGCGACCCGCGGGCCGCGTGTTTGACATGCCTGTACCTACTAAGTACTTAATTCGCATACGTAGTACACGCAGCAGTACTTCGTGTACTGAGTACTAGTGTAGCGTATAATCAGAACTATTACTTCGTATACTGATTGTGAGTACAAGAGTACTGGTACGACGTTTACTGAGTACTAGTATTGCCTAGTATTCCGTGTACTTAGTACTAGTACTATATGCTGAGAACTAGTTTTGTGTGTACTCAGTAGTATGGATATTCAATATTAATATTGTACGTACGCATAAATAGTACTTATTACTCCATACTTTGAGTACTAGATCTTTCTGCGGTAGTATTTCCTACTTCTTCAACTAAGCCAACTGCACAGTAATAGATTCAGAACTGCAGGACAAAGGTTTGTACATTACATGGGTATGATATGGAAATGAGATCCATAATAACCGTTGACTGAATTCGTCGATAAATCCGTGTATCAAGAGACTCGGTAGAGTCTCGAGCCAAGTACATTAAAAAAAAAATTTTTTCACGCGCGAGAGACTCAACGGCTCTATATACCCGAGCGAACACTGTTTCGGCCGAACGGTAATTTTTAAGTCGTGTTTATTCCGTCTTCGTGAAAAATATTGCGTTTTGCATGCAAGATTCTGAATCTGGACTCGAAAGGCTCTCATTTAAGCCCAATTTGAACGTAATCAGTTAACTGAGAGCTTAGATATGATAAATTATAGATTTCTGATACCCCGTTTCATCGTCAATTTCATTTCCTTCTCCTTCAGTCGATTTCCAAATTCTGAAAATATAATACTAGAGAAAGTCGTTCAAAGTCGATCGAGTAATAGGGAAGTTACGTGTTGCTGAAATATCACAGAGTTTCCGATCTATCTAGTATGATACATGCAAACAGACGAAACAACATTGTCTATGGCTGTCAAGTTACCGACCGTGCTGTCGTTCCATGTCGGCTGCTAGGGCGACTGCTAGATTGAGTGAGGTTAGGTTCTGCTAGGTTGACGAAGCGGTCAACAAGAGTTTTTATTACGGATTTGCGTATGTTAATTATTGTTACCGCTGGACATATGATAATGTGACGTTATTTACGACTTATTTATGATAGGATAAGAAACAATGAAATTTACGATTCTCCACTGAAGTGGATATATGATTTCTGAGTGAATGAGATAGTCATTGAAATTTGGTAATACATAACCTATGGGATTGATCATGCTACATTGTAATTGAAATGAAATAATACTCTACGATGTCGAACGTTCGTATCCTCTGTCTTGTGTAAAAATATTCATTCGTACGAGGGATTTATTATTATGCGACGAGTCCTAAGGATTAACAGACGTATATCTCGGCAGACAGTCTAGAGCAGACTTAACTCAGAATTTACGGCGATTATAGAGCTCCGTACACATTTCCAACAGGGTTGCTGTAGGGTGTCATGAGTTACGTTTGTTTGTTGTTTCGTTTGTTACGTCTGTTTCCTCAGGACTTGTCGATATGAAAAATCGTTCAATTGTTTTGGTTATATTTTCGCACGCCCACTTCTAGTCCTACAGAGAAAATGTGTAGCTTTCAATTTTCACGTTGCGGAACAGCTGTTGGAGCACTCGAGTAACACGACGTCAAATCATCGGATTCTGACGATAAGAATAACTTGGTGGACCGGAAGGACCGGACGAATCTTGCCATGCAATCTACTAACAGAAGTACTATCTCGGAAGACTTTATTGAGTGTTTATCGACAGTTATTCATTGATTTTGATATATTTTCATACTGTTATTATTTTTGTAGGAAATCATAAAAACATTATACTAGAGCATGGCAGGATACGGATTTCCACTTATGCTGAAGTTCATTGTCGGACAATTTCAATAGTATTCATCCAGCCAATGTATTCCCCCTGAGTGGAGACTTCGGTGAAATTTTGTGAATCGCTATCAGATGTCAAATAAAAAAATTTTCCAGCAGTTTCTGAGTAATGGTAGTATAGATTGTGAATAAAAATTTTCAGCCTTCTCCGATGAAGGTGTAAGCGCAAGAAACCTCGGGCAGAAGATTTTGCCCACCGCTGCCAAAATTCCTTGCTATTACACTTTCACCGCAGGAGGGTTACAGTTTTTTCCGCACCCTGCATACCGTATACAAAAGTAGTGGACGAACTTTTTATGCATACGTATATTCAAAATTCATATTCGCAAATTTAAAAATAATGACATGACAGCGGCAACTAGTTATAACCCTGCGTGCAAGTAACTGCACCAATGCCGGTCCCAAGTCCGGATGAGAAAACAGGAGGGTTGCACGCAGGGTTACACGTTGCGAATATTCACCAATTTGTTAACTTCATTATACAGAGTGAATTCCTAAAGTGTAAACAGCCCAAAACCTAGTGCGCATGCGCTCATCTGAAAAAATTGAAAAATTGTCTGGGATACCCAATCGACGGTTGCTACCTCAGCCGACATTCAATTTTTTCAGGTAAACGCATGCGCACTAGGTTTGGGCTGTTTACACTTTAGGAATTCACTCTGTATATCGGCTGCTTCATATGACAGCCAGTCGACAAACAATAACGTTTCATTCGAAGACTCTGATAATTGCATATTAGCGTTCCATATTCGTCTAATAGACTTCTCAGAGTTTTATTGGATCTGTTTTCCATAGCGAAACACCTTCGTTCTATCTGAATAACAATCTTCACCTATTCTACACCTAACTTATTCGTTGGAGTACAATATCTTCTATGTCTTCTATGAATTATAGAAATCCGACCGAGCGAGCGTAGCGAGCGAGCACAAATATCAGGTGGTCCAGCGTAATTTTACAAAAAGGAGTGATATCCCCCAAAAAAGCACCTCTGGTGCAAAAACCTTCGCCAAGTACATTAAAATCTTCCTCCAAAAAATTATCTTCCACAAAAAGTCTTCCTCCAAAAAACTGTCTTCCACAAAAAGTCTTCCTCCAAAAATTCGACTTCCACAAAAAGTCTTCCTTCACAAACATCTCTAAAAAAGGATTGAAATCAGATGTAACTGCCAAGTACAACAGAATACGAATGAAATCCTACTACATGGCGTTGTGCTCGTTCGCTCGCTGCGCTCGCTCACTCGATTGGTTTTTCAAATAATTTGTGACGTCATAAAAATTAAGAGCAAAAAGTGACCAAACGATAAAATTGTAGAAAAAAAATACGAACACATAAATTTGGAGAAAAAATTGTAGAACTAAGTTTTGGAAATAAAAATTTGAAAAAAAAAAATTGAAAAAAAAATGTTCAAACAAAATTTTGGGAGTGGTACTTGGCGGGCTTTTATAGTAATGTATTAGAATGTCACGTAAACATGTAACCTAATTTCACTTGCCGACACCGGGCCCGCAAAGTACCACGGACAAAATTTTGTTTGAACATTTTTTATTCAATTTTTTTTTTTTCAAATTTTTATTTCCAAAACTTGGTTCTACAATTTTTTCTCCAAATTTATGTGTTCGTATTTTTTTTCTACAATTTTATCGTTTGGTCACTTTTTGCTCTTAATTTTTATGACGTCACAAATTATTTAAAAAACCAATCGAGTGAGCGAGCGCAGCGAGCGAACGAGCACAACGCCATGTAGTAGGATTTCATTCGTATTCTGTTGTACTTGGCAGTTACATCTGATTTCAATCCTTTTTTAGAGATGTTTGTGAAGGAAGACTTTTTGTGGAAGTCGAATTTTTGGAGGAAGACTTTTTGTGGAAGACAATTTTTGGAGGAAGACTTTTTGTGGAAGATAATTTTTTGGAGGATATCTCATTACCAAATATTTTGACGAACTAATTATCAAGCAAAGTAGCTATATTTTTCGTATCTATTACGTATATACGACTTAAACAATCACATACATATAACATATGTGTATCGACATACGTCTATTAATTGGCGATAAAGTGAAAATGAAATCTTGGTGACTTTTTTCGTGTAATTGAATCACGGTTTTTAATTTTTTTTCCTGAATGGATAACATGCAGCATGTGTGACAATTGTATATGAGGCATCCCACGCCAACACGACAAATGACTTTCTGTCACTATTCATGATTATCTTTATGGTACTAGCACTGCAAACCTATAAGTAGGGTAGCCTGGGGACGGTTGTAACAGGGTACGGTTGTAACATTGTTAATATCTCTAAAACTAAGGGTAGGACATTTAGGTATGTACCGCCGCCTGATAATCCGTGCAAGTAGTCCGAACTAGCACATTAGTAGGTGGCGGTCCTCCGTGCAAAGCGGAAGTGGGTAGCGGGGCCCATTGTTATTTTCGGGTCTAAAGTAAGTTCTTACAATCTTAGTTAAACATCTATGATAGATCTTCAAGTTTTCTTTTGTTCATATGTTTCCTTGGCCAATTCTGTGTCAGTATTCACAGTATTTTGATTCGATAGATTCGACAGAATGAATGAAATTTTGACTTGAAGTAAAAAAACTGTCTGGGGTCAGTTGCAGTAACAGTTGGTCCGGGGACATTGCAACCATTTGATGGCGGATGATTACAGCTAACAACATTCCTTCTCCTACTTTTATTCAGGCATTATCGTAGTTTATGTTATGAAATAATAATAATAATATTGAAAAACATTATATTTATAAGATTTTATCCAAACGAAGATATTCGGCCATCAAGAGGTGATGAAAAGTTATTTTTATATTTTTTAGTTCCTGAAACACGTATTCCTTATGGGAATGTCTGATATTAATCATCAAAATCCTGATAAATAATCTAATTTTGTGAAAAAATCTTGTGGTACAACTGACCCTGGGGTTGGGGTCAGTTGTAACACTTTTCCGATTTTTTTTTGACAGGCTCATACTTTTTTCTATTTATGCTAAAGAGTCCTACTTAGCGCCATTTTGTCAGCAATTGAATGCTCTTTGCTATGGTATTTGGAACATTGATGTGTTCACTGTAGTTTGAGCTCAGTGAGGGCAAAACCGAAAAATGTTACAACCGTCCCCAGTCTACCCTACTGCGTACCTCGTACTAGAACTAAAAGAACTACAGTACTGCCTATACTGCTAGTATTGCCTGTACTCGAAGTACATATTGACGTGTACTCGCGAAATCAGTACAACTGTACTTGAGTACTGCGTACTGGCAGTACTTTCCAATACTTATTTTCGTCACGGTACGCAAAAAGTTATTGCACAACTGAAAATGATTCAAACTTTTCCATGATAAAGTCTATAGATTGCTGAACCGGTTCAGTTTGGTTTTTTGTTGTTTCTTCACCGAAAAAAATTTATTCTTATTTCTAGTATAGTAACATACTAATCGTACATACTAAACGAATCCTCTAAATGATTAGTATATTTCCACCTAGAATCCTGAAGTATTAAGAATATCCTCTTAAATTTAGTATGCCGTCTATCGTAAGGTGACCACGTGATCACCCTGCGGTGGGGAACGCACCAAATTGCAATATGGCTGCGTCCGCATCGTGTCATCCATCGTGTTGTGCAGTGTTGTGTACTGATTTCGCAATTAAGTTCTATAGTTTTTTTCGAATAAATCGACGCAGGCGTTGAGTGGCTAAATGAAAATGATCTGGGCACGTCAATTAAGTATTGAAACGTAAATAGACCTAAAATTATCAGTTTGTCTATTTCCGCAAAGTAAATCACGAGTACGCGTGTTCTCACAACCTTCGAAATAATTCCACCTACTGCATTATTATTATCAATATTATTTTCATGATCATCATCATAGTAATCATTCTTATTATCATTATCATCATCAATATCACTTTCATGATCATGATCATTATCGTCATCAATATCATTTTCATGATCATTATCATGATTATCATTATCATGATCATGATGAATCTCAATATTATCATTGTTATTATGATTTTCATTATCATTATCATTGTCATTATCATCATATATCAATGTCAATATCATTTTCATGATCATTATCATTATTATCATCAATGTCATATTCATGATTATTATCAATGTAATCATTATTATCATCATCAATGTCATACTCATTATCATTATCAATATCATCATTATTATTATAATCAATGTCATATTCATGATCATTATCAATATTATCATTATTATCATCAATGTCATACTCATTATCATTATCAATATAATCATTATTATCATCAATGTCATATGCATGATCATTATCAATATTCTCATTATTATTATCATTCAGACATTGTCATTGTCATTGTCAGCATCAATGTCATTTTCATTATCATTATCATCATTATTATTATCATTATGTTGATAATGATCATTATTATCATCAATATCATTTTCATGATCATTATCAATATTATCATTATCATAAATATCATCAATATCATATTCATGATCATCATCAATATAATCATTATTATCATCAATGTCATATGCATGATCATTATCAATATTCTCATTATTATTATCATTCAGACATTGTCATTGTCATTGTCAGCATCAATGTCATTTTCATTATCATTATCATCATTATTATTATCATTATGTTGATAATGATAATTATTATCATCAATATCATTTTCATGATCATTATGATCAATATTCATTATGATCATCAATGTCATATTCATGATCATTATCAATATTATCATTATTATCATCAATGTCATATTCATGATCATTATCAATATTATCATTATTATTATCATTCAGACATTGTCATTGTCATTGTCATTGTCATCATCAATGTCATTTTCATTATCATTATCGTCATTATTATTATCATTATTATCATCAATATCATATTCATGATCATCATCAATATAATCATTATTATCATCAATGTCATATGCATGATCATTATCAATATTCTCATTGTTATTATCATTCAGACATTATCATTGTCATTGTCATCATCAATGTCATTTTCATTATCATTATTATCATTATTATTATCATTATGTTGATAATGATCATTAGTATCATCAATATCATTTTCATGATCATTATCATTATCCTATCACTTGACTAAGATTAGGTCAGACAAAATTAATGTTATACGTTTTTTATATAATGAATGTAAAATATGAATACAAAATTAAAATAAAACGATTTTTCTGTAATTCCACTGATTTCTCCTTTGGGATGCTTTTTTTACGTTTAGAGTATATACTAACCTTTAGAATGTGACATACTGAACTTAGATTAGAGGATTATTCTTAAAACTAGTATGCATTCACATTAGTATGTGCTCATTAAATTATTTTCCTCTTAAGATTAGAAAATATACTCACCGCCTATTTTAGACGGAAATATACTAAGTTTTAGTGTATTATACTAACTTTAAGAATAAATTTCTTTCGGTGTTTGCGATTTTGAACGATTCTTTTTCTGCCGTGCAATGCCACTGCAGCCAACATGTGGAGCATGTGACGAATATATTCATCATAATAAATTACATGCTCATCCGAATTAGTAAAGTATACTTCAGCATCCATGACATTGGAATACGCTCCTGCAGGATAATATATATATTTCTTGAACATATTGTGATACATCATTTAGTAATTTGAGCCTCCTGCGCTTAAGTAATGGCAGCGATTCTAAATAGTTGAGATCTTAATCTATTTGCGACCGTAATAACCAGCTGAATCCAGTTCTGCGTGGTATGTTTTATTCAGAATAATGAGACACGATTTTACAATAAGTAATCCATCATAACTTGATTTTTTAGTTAAATCGAGAAGTCATCAAACTTCGGATGTATCGTAGCATCGCACTTACTGTCGGGGAGTCGTTTGCACGTGGGTATCGGTGGTACTTCACATACACATTTAACGCAGACGGAACTGTAGTCCGTTTGCTGGTTCAGTTCGTCTCCTATTTTCATCGTTAACCGCCCAAACACACACAGTGAACCTGTGAACAAAGTTGTAAATATAGTCGTGAGTATCTTTGTATTAAAATGAATTATGACCCACACTACACTCTATAGGTCTAGTTATAACACGACAATAACTACACCAGAACATATTTGCACATTCTATTTGTGTACGCAGAATCAAAGGTGTCTATACCTTTCGGAAAATTTAGGGCAAAATAAACTTCATAATAAAAAATAAATAAATTCATAGTTGATGATCTGTGTGTTCTGTGTTCAGTGACTAAAACAAGTTGCTTAAAAAAGCAGTAATATCTGGACACGGATACTACGGAGACTACGGACACACTTTCATCACAGGAGGCTGAATTTATTTGTGTCTCCACGTTTAGCCGACTATCAGTCATTGATAAAGTTGAAGTGTATTTTCCAAAATATTTCAGAACCCTTTTTGACTGCAGCAACGTAATTGTAACAAGAAATTTTGCAATGTCATTGATCCTCCCAATGTTCTACCAGTTTCACCACGATCCATTTCACCGATATGTCGTCTATTTTTCCGTGGTCTCTTGCACAAGTGATTATAGAAGATATTTAAGACATTCAAATATATGATATGTTCACCAGGGTCAGAAACGGCGACGCCTTCAAATGACTTGGTTGCTGCCTCAGGCGCGACTATAACTCTATCCTGATCATTTTCTGAAATAGAAATAGAATTAAATCACCGGAGTTGTAATTAGTGTTAAAAGATTTTCGGCTGACATATGGAAAAAAAGCCATCATCGAATAGGTCAATAATCGAACAAAATTGGTTGTTTTGAAATCTATCGAATCTGAGGTACTTCACGTTGAGTTAGAAATCCCCATACGAACTTAACTTTTTCATCTCAATCAAGAATGACTGAGGATAAAAGATCCGGAATGATTTTTTTTTTTGGACCAATAAAAGGTACAATTACTCGTGGCTCATACTTACGACATCTAGCAGCACCCTCGCAATCAATAGCGGGATTTTGTGAACTGTAATAGACTGGTGCACAGTTGGCATGGATATTATCAGCATGGAGTAGTTCAGTACTGCACACAGAAATTACTGGCCCCACCGTCTTGCAGAATGGTGGCACATTATTCCCTGAAATAATTACAACAGTGAGCCATATTCAGCATAAGTAATGATCCTTGAACTGACAATGCAAAACTTTGCATAGTTGTATCAGAATTTGAGAGACTAATCGACCCACTGTTGGTACTGGTCTTTCAAGAACATTTTATAAGAACCTGAATTGAAATTGATAAATCAATTGTAATAACAAACCTGTGTATCCTGAGCCACAAATACAATGTTTATTTGGATCTGACCTAGGTATGAATGGCTGACCATCGAAGTATGTTTTTCCATCGACTTCGCATCGCGCAATTTTTGTGTTATTTTGAGCTGTAAGAAAGAAATTCTCATTGAATCAATTATTTTGCAATTGCAACATGACTGGCATATGTGATCAACAGATATTACAAAAATATGCTTTCGCATGATGATATAACGATATAAGCTTCGTCAATATTTAAATATAATTTTGAAGCCTGCACATATTTTCGGGAGAAATCCAGTCCAGACTTCTGTAATAATCGAATAAAACACGTTTTTTTGTTCGTTATACTTACGACATACTTCGTCCCCGGGGCAGCATTCAGTGTGGGATTCTTTGAGATAACAGCCAGGTTTTGGATCATCGAAGCAATCGACTTCCGCACAAACGAAAGTTGCGCTGTAACGATTAGCGAAATTTTTAAATACTTAGATTGAACTACAATCAGAGATTGCGTCCTATATTTCTACTGCCGATCGGTAATTGTTCGACATTCGAAAGAAAAGGTTTTCCCGAGGGTTTTCCGTAAGAGATTTATAGTAGCCTCTACCATAGAGTGCTATGATATAATATAGCAGTCGTTGCATTTCTGCAAATATTGGTCTTTTCGATTTGTAAAACAAAGCCCGCACTGATTGTATACTGACTGTAGTTTCCCTATAGTTCTTGCGTTTACCCATTGGTTGAAAAATATAGGAAACTTGGACTCACAATCAGTGCGCACTTTCTCTGTAAACCGGAAACGTCGTATGATTCCTACGCTATGATATACTATTCACTCACCCGTAGTCTGATGGTTTAGAACAGTAACACCCAATGTCACAAGGACCCGCATCTTCTTCTCTGAGTGACTGATCTACTTCATATACGTGGCCTTTGTAATAACATTTGTCTCTAGATCTTCCTTTGAGATGATCACAGTTATATTTTACGGGACAGCAGCTATCTTCCGCGCCGTAGATCGGAGTGCATCGTATACTCTCGTAGTATTTGAGTGGTCCTTTACACTTGGATTTATCACACCCTGAAATCAATTTCATGTTCATGGAACTGAAGAGACGACCGTTCTCACGATCAGAGTTTTGTACCTAAATTTTACTTTCAACCGTTTCACTTTCACACCGTGAGGTTTTCTATATGCAGGTCAATCAGTGCGAATGAAGCAGGCAACCGGGGTTATACTCGGTTATGCTCGGTTGCTTGCATTAAGGTGCACGAACTGGTCTACCTTGACAACTAAGCTCGGCCTTGACAACTAAGCTCGGCCATGATAGACGAAGAAATAATGGTAGGGTGGTTCGTTACAAAGGCAATAATAGATATAAGCTGGCAGATAACACTTTGAGCTGCGTTTCGGAGGTATATTATCCATACATTGAAACTGAAACTAAATGATCTTCATGACCCCTTTTTGGAATCCGAATTCAAAAATATGCGCACAGACATTTTACAATAAAAAAAACCGGAATTTTGTAACCCGGTTCTCCGTCATTCCTCTGGTGCGATGAAAATGAGTATAGGTATATTGGTCAAATGGTTGGAATCAGAGAACAGGGCTTTCGGAAGCAGTGACTCCTTAATCTAATTCACAGAACTGACAATTCGTCAACGTTTCTTCTTCAAGATTTGTGCCTTTTTTACACTACAGTGTGTTTATGAAACATTGTGACTTGAGTGATGTCACAAACTGGAGTGTCATTCCTCCGGTAAGTGCCAATCATACATTTTCAACAAAAATAAATCTTTTACACCAACTCATCTTGTTAAAATAGTCTATTCAATAGTAGTATTCAATCATCGAATCAAAGATTGAAATGAGAAGAATTGCAGGGTTCAGCCAATAGACAAACTCACAGTACACAGGAAATGGTGGGTTTCATGACCTGACGTTATTTAATTATTATATTTAAGTGCGCCGTAGTGATTTGAATACTGGAAATACTTGACTGCGTAAGTGGTCTTTTCCCTCGAGGATAAGGCGACACGCAGGTATTTGCAGGATTTCAGTGATTCCATATCATTCTAGATAACTAGAATTCAAAAAATCTGATCGCATCCGACTTTGAGTGATTTCAAACAAATTATACAATTCATACATACGGTCTACAGTCAGAACCGTGATTTTGACTGATGACATTTTTTTCATGATCGAAACTATAAATGTAGTAGTAGTCGTTTTTATTTTTCAAAACGGCGTGAATATTGTTTTTTGTTCGAAATAAAAGTTCCGTCGAGTGCAATTATGAAATTTCTGTACTGCTTGTTAAACTCCACAATCTTTGTTTTTATCTTCTAAACTATAAATCTTCCACCTTTGTTTATATCTTCTAAACTATAATGTTCTCCGATCGCTGTTTGATTATACTTAATTATGAATTATGATTTTTGAACAGTTTGACCTCCTCTTTAATAACGTTATGAAGGTAGACTCAGCCGGTTATTGCACAAAGGTTTTGAGAAAGATTCAACTATCCCCAATCACGGGTGACATGTACCAGTGCTAACACGCACTCTTCCGTTTCCACTGGTTAAAACTGGCTGTCAGGAATGCAAACAGCAGAGCATCAATCCAATAACAAAAGTTGATTCTATAAAGGATTACGTTCAATGTGCAACCCGTAGTGTGCCCTTCACCACAGATATTCAAATAAAAGATCATGCCTCCGCAGAGTTCAGGTACGACGGGGTACATTGTGCAGTGGGGCGGTCATTACACGTGAATTAGACAAACGTAATGAAAAATTTGACCTTAGTTTTAGTATTTGCCTTTACGATTTTTACCGGAATTTCCAGGACGCAAGGGTGAAAGGGTCATGTGTCTAAGAATTATCCACTATTTTTCGAAACATGTTTTTCTTTTTTGCCAACATCTTGGGACGGGATTAGCTAGGAGGTTCGACACCGACTTATCTTAAAGTTGATCATTGAGGCTCCGATAATTTTGACCGGTCAACATACATTTTTACAAGACACTCTTTATTGATTGGCACAGTCATTTTAAACAATATAAGGCACAGTATTATGTAACTATGAAAAAAAAGTTTTGCAGGGTATTATTTCGTTGAAAGGTTTGAAAAATGATTGTATTTCATAAACAAAAATACGGTTCGTCGAATACGTCCAATTGTAAAACAAAGTTTCATGAATGAGTTAAAGAAAGGAAGATTCTCCAATGTGGTGAATCGGTCACACAACAATAAGCACAAGTTGTAATACCGTTTCGAAATACGAAAATATCTTATATGGAAGCTTGAAGATATTACAAAGTTAGTCTGGCATTCATCCTTGACTTTCGCGACATTTACTCCCGGGGGACGAAAGTGTTATTACATCCTTGTACAATTTTTCGATTAGGTATTATATGGAAAAATAAGGGGATATTTTTTATCTGTTGAACCAACATTATAGGTATAGAACAAGGTGCACAGACTTTTGGCTCATCTAATTGTTCATGATTGTTTACTTTTGTGAAAAATTTGAACTCTTTTCATCATGGAGTCCGGCACCTCCCCCCATTTTTCACTATGTACATAAATCCAACTCTTACCTTGATTTGCAGATATTGTAACAAATACAAAAGATAGAATGAGAATGAGGGTATAGATGTGTTCTTGCTCAGCCATTATAAGTTGGCATACAAATTATCAAACGTTCTTCGAAACACTACTGCTACCAAGCAGCAGGTTTATCTCTTATATAGCCCGCGAGTACAGCTACGGCCGGACCGGAAATATTCGTATTCTAGTATTGAAGTGGGGATGATATGTTATGAGGGGTTATGTGGAATAAACGCGCGCCAATCTGTATTGGATTCTGAGGGCTGGTCGGTGCATTGTATGTAAATCACGAAGTATCTAGGATCCAGGATGCCCCAAAATTGCTTCCCTTATTTTACTAATTTTCTCGGGATCACAATTTTTTTTTTAATGATTTATGATTTGCGTACAAACATTGCAGAGGCATGGTAACAGCTGGACCTGTGCACAAGAATAATGAGATTCAATCCGCTCAAACCATATAGATATACAATCCAGACATACCGATGGATTTCGCGATCTAGTTAGATCCTATCTCAGATATAACATTGAGCTCTTGATATTTGGTTGTCAGGCTGACTCATCAGTTCCACATTAGAAGTTACACATTAGAAGAGTCGAGGATCTAGGATACACTAGAGTTTCAATTGTGCGTGATTGAATCGAGTTATTCAATTGTACTTCGAACATTGATATTGATGCACTCATTCAGCAACATTTATTTGAGTATGAGACATATGCAGTATTCTAATCGTATTTGAGATCACATGCTACAATTTAATAAAATTAACAAACTGGAGGGAAGTCCAAAAGGTGAAATATCGGTTTATGGAGCGATGTGTATTAGGTGTTTGAATTTTTCTGCATACAATTGAAATGTTTGATACTCCATCTCTTCCTCATTGGTAAGAGAATCAGGTAAAAACTGTTGATAGCAATATTTTGGAAGAATTAGGAGGTTACGTCATGACGGAATGTAACAATAACACCTCACTGCCAAATTCATCTTGTATCTAGGCTGTTAGTGTTGTTTCGTCGTAACAATTACGTCCGGCTTTCGGATATCAATCCGATATATTATACTAGCTACTCAGCTAGTCAGCATGTCAGCTTTAGGCCTGACCACCGCCAAGTCGTTCTATGTCGGATTTATTCAGACTTATCTGGTATACGAACGCTCAATCAGTGCAGTGGAGGAGTCTCGTGACACGTGATTCAATTGATAATTTTATCCTATCAGAGAAAACGTTACGCGTACTTATTGGACCCAGTGCAAGCCACTCTTGTGTTGGAAACTGACTTGTCGATGGGGGAAAAAAATTATAAATGAACAACTATGACCTTATATAATTAGTAAATAGGATAACCAAGAGTAATGATAAAATTACCAAAGATGGAAGCAAAAATTAACACGACCAATACAAATGTAGCTGAATTGGTGGGTTATAGAATTGCAGCGAGTGAGAAAAATCTACAATTTACCGACCGAATGCCCCCCTCTTGCCGGACCATGATCTGACAACACATGGCAAACTACTTAGATCCTAGAGATCCCTGAATGGTTGGAATGGTTGTTTCGAATTCACAGCCAACTCTACTTTCATCAAGTTATGGCATTTCAGGAACTCGCTCTGTATACATGGTCGCAAAGAGGGTCGGTGCCGGACAAAACTTCAGCAGATGGCAAGTATAGAGCGGTGCGGCGGTCGGTCCTGGATAGAACTTTGCGAGATGGCAAGTAGAGCGGCAGTCGGTACGGATAGAAGCCTGACTAGCCTTCCTGTAATGCTGTAACACTATTACAAAAGTAGGTTGAGTTGCCATCAAAGGGTACCCATCATACGCTTTATTCGTGGTACCGATAACCACTCATCACATCACCAGGCCGGTAAAAACAACCTGAAACATTTTCGGAAGATAGTATGTGAAAGAATGCTTTTATAGCTACAGTTTCAGATTTAAGTTCGATGAAGATGGCCAATGGCTATACTTTTTCGAGCACTCCGATTTCTGTATCTATGTCTGCAGCCTCCAGGCTAGAAATTCAATCCTCAAACGTGCTGGTACACGCTGATTTATTTCATACAAAAATTAGCCGCATATAGGGAGATCGCATGGTCCAAGGTGTTGATCGTGGTGTAGGAATCATAATGTGTGTACGAGTCTACATGGGAGTGCATGAATGTGTTCAGTTCGTCGTCGGCTGTGGGCAATGCGAAGCGATGTAGTCAGCATGGGGTCTTTATAGGGCCTTTTAGGGCCAACAGCACTCTGTTTCCCGCCATGCACCCCCGCCTTGAGGGATCGGGCTTCTATGTATATATCTAATGTTCCACAAGGTCAATATCAGTACAGCCATTTCTGCCTCAATGAGGCCTGGTCGACTCTTTAATTTGAGAATTCCTTGAATTCATCGGCACCTTCGAGAGATAATGTAAGATCAAGATCGACTTGCACGGGGCTTGATCCGTCGGGGGTAAATAAGATACCACGATCAGAGTGGCAACTCCAGTGCAAGACCAGGTTAAATTCTTTGACATACTTAGAAGAAGCAAATGACCACAACAATTTAATTCGTCACTCAATAATCACATCGTGGCCGTTCTGTTCTTTGGTAGTGATTTTGAATCTTTGTGTGTCTGACTCCAAATCTTTAATTGCGATCCAGAATTTTTTAGTAACAGCTTACCTCTATTTAGTGTTGAGCAGTTTGGCTGCACCCTGTGGAAGTTAAAACAGCGCTGATAATTCTGTCGCCCCTTGTTTGGGGGCTGTTTGTCATACATGACCCTATTGAAAATTTTATGGAATGTATGTAATTCGTTCCAAATGTCCACGGGATGCATTAGGGATCTAGGGAATCCATGGAAATTTAAGAGGAGTTTCTGTCAGATTTGGATTAGAGACAGTCTCGTCTTATCTTTTTAAATTCTGTCGTCAGGCACCATCTAACTTGAGTAAAAGTAGCAATGCCATGGGTCATGAGTACCTAGCTGCACACCGTACTTCCGAGCGCAAAAATTCTCAGTACTACTACTGACTGCCACTCTTACAACTTGTACCTCGTAACAAGTCGTCGTTTCAAAGTATTCATTTGCCCTATATAGACCATTCAGATTTTACCGAAATCTTCGACTTCAGAGTTGAATAACATGGTTTGAAAGTATTTGTATAATCTTGTCAACAGTTGTCCAATTTCGTTGAAAATAAAATTTATTTTCATTTCAGAGTTTATTCCATAAAACTATGGTTCGTTACAAAATCATTGGTCTTTAGTGCGAATAAATATTAAGGGGACGTAATTTTTATATGGAAATACGGTGCTGTGTACCTACCTACTGAGAAGAATTGAATTAACTGAAGCCGTGACAATGCAGACGGCATTCAGTACGAATACTTATGTGTATAACTATATGTATATATATTATATGTACGTTAATTTTCTCGCATAACGACCACGTGGCTGTCCCTTGAGTTACGGGTTTTTCATCAGATTTTATGTTATAAGATCATGCCTCACGTTGATGAAGATATTAAATAGTACCTATATCATGCACCAAGGGGAGGAGGCGGGCGTTTTTTTTTCAAGCGCCGATTTCGCAGAACGAGTTGCAATTCGCGGGCGTCGAAGGCGCCCGAGAGTGAAGACGAGTTCTGCAAAATGCGCGAGACCAAACGTCTACTTCATTCCTATGGCACGTATGTTATTTTCTAACACATATGCATGAAAAACGAGTAAAAGTCAGGTCAGAACCACGAGAATGGTGTTCTCCATCAGGGACAGCGCTTTCTTAGTTTATTTTATCGTTACTATGGTTACGAGAGTTTTTATCCCTGCCGCCAGAGTTTTTTTTTCCTTCCTGTCAAAGGTGTTTCCCCTCTCGACAAGTTTCTATCCCGGTGTATTGCCCCGATCAAAAACTGTGACTTCCGTCCCGTTAAGATGGGCAAAAAGCACCAGGTTTTCATGCATGTGTGGTGGAAAAAAAAATAATAGAACATACGTATCATTTTTACCTGTCTTCAACACTTGATCATATTAGTGCCAATTATACCTACTTATTTAAGTTTCATAATACCATATGATGACGAATCAATTGAATGACCCATTTACTAGGGTCTTAGTTCAATCTCACGATATGATATTACGTCGTTGTATACGTATGTGGGGTTTTCAGTCATGGATGTTAATAATGCAGATCCAAAGAGGTCGGTAATTCTATAATTTCCCCGTAAAGTAAGATGCTGTGCAAGTGATCGAAACCAAAAGTGAACTCTATGCCTCCTGTTAGTTGGCATTTTCTCAGTAATAGAGGAAACTTTATCTCAATTTAATTTGAGAATGCAATTCAAGCCGTATTGCCTGAATATTTTCTGTTATCCCACAGCGTTTTGATTCCTCTAGTACTACAATATATTACCTTGACTTTTGAGGTATCGATGACTCCCACTTTCAGTAAGAATGTTAGACATGCATGTTCACACTATAATTGCATTTCAAAACGTTTCAGATGTGTTTTTTCAAGATATGACTAGATTTATAGCGCGCTTCGCGCGCTCTTTTTGATTGTTGATTGTTTTTTATTTCTGAGAATTATTCATTCAATTATAATGTCATAATATTTTCGCAAGTTTATTAAGATAGCATCAGAAGATGCAAAAGATTAGGAGTTATTATAGTACCGAATACGTTCGAAGGAATCATTTGAATTAGGATGTGTACCATCGAATAGTTCCTCTAATTCACGAAGAGGGTTTGGTAAATTGTCTAGATATTCTTCTCCGTGAGCACAACAGTTTCCGAATGATAGTTTGTTCGACTGCACTTCTCCTCTGAAATGTTTAGCACCACATTTAGTGCACGAAACATTCATTGACTTAATTAATGTACCTACTTAATTTTTCGCAATTTTTTGAATCAAGAAAAGGCTCAATGTTATCTAACCTGTCTTCGTCCGTTAAAAGAGCAATGTTACTTCTGTCTCTTTCTGTACTTTGAACAATTGGTATCGAATCTGTAAAATCATTTTTCGTATTTGAAATTCTCAATCCCAATATTCAGCCTGTTTTGTGATGAATTTGAATCACTCTATTCTGTTCTGTAACGAATCTTTCTTTCACTTTGACGATATTGTTGTCGAGAAACTTTTTTTCTCTTTTAGCAAATCATATTTCTCCTATATTGTTCGCTGACTTTCAACATTGATATTTGAACTTGTAACGTCATTTTTGATCGAACGGCCTTTTTTCAAATCTGACTGTGTGATATATTCAAAACAACTTGATTTGCCTCTTTCAATTGATCCTGTACCATTATTTTCATTCATAGTAATACTGACTGGCGTTGAATCATATTGCTCACCGAAACGTTGATTACTTTCAGGAATAGAGTTATTCGATAATAAGCATAATGATTGTATTGAATCAACCAATACTAAGCAAGCTTTTCCGTCAAAACACGGTTTCGCGAAATTATCTCTCGAATGTGAATCAAATGTGATTATCAAGTTTTCCAATTGCTATAACTGATATTCTGTTCGTCGTTATAAGTATACCATACATAAAACTCGCGAATCAATGAACTAACGCGCCATTTAAATTGGGCACACCAATCTCACTGTTATCGTCAAATCGATGGCCATGCAAACATTATGTCTCCGAATTCTAACTCACGACTTATTGAATTAATGACAATCCAAGTATTCTGGATTTATTGTGTTCGTATAAACTTCATGACGTGCGAACCTGCTACTGATATACAGTTTATCTCCTATTTTAAGAAGGTCGTCAATACTTCGACTTGTCCAATATAGTGGATTCGTTATATTCAGTAGACAATAACACCGCTGTAGCGGCGTTTAGCTGTGCATTGTCTTCCCCGACTGTAGTCAGAAAATATTGATTGACCCTCGTATTGTTTTGTTAAAAAAATTATTTTCATTCTCTCCTAGTAAAATATATTTCGCAAGCTCCGGATTCATGTGTTTTTCCTGATTTGTATTTCCCCCCCTTTTTTTTTATTTCAACCAGTTGTCTTTACGTGGTAATACGGACTAAGATGTGTAATATGTTTTCTTTTTGTCATATTGAACAATTACCCAATATATAACTTTTTCACCAGAAAATTTTCCTCAAAATACAGCTACAACCCTCGAGCAACAGCTTACAGTTACGTGAAACGCAGCAGTTACACTGTAAAAAATGTGGTGTTGGTTGTGGTTGGAATTCAACACCATTACAACACAGCGAAGAATTCTATAGTGGTCCACCCCGTTCTGTGTAGAATTACCACCAATGGGTGTTGCTTTTTCTAAATTTACTCTGATTAGTGTTGAATTCGACACCAAACGGGGTATTTTGACTTCAAACGGGACGGACCACTACAGAATCCGCGCATTTTTTACAGTGTACACACGGGGACGAACAGCTCGACAAAACTTATTGTTAGCAACTGAAAAGAATCTCGCAACGGTCGCGGCAATCGGATATGCCTCTTAAGACTAATTAAAAACTTAAAAATAACATGAAATTACAAAGCTGTCAGATTGGAACTATAACCTTTTCAGCAAACAAAGCTGTCAGATTCAAACTATAACCTTTCACGCATGAACTTGGCAATAAAATTTGACGCATGAATTTGGCAACAAAATTTGATGAAAAAGACGACACTAAAGAAAAGCCAACAATCGGGACTCCCATGAAGTGGGCAGTCTGTCTCGAAATGCGATGAAATCCCATCTACTTTTTATATACGGACTATAAGAGAACTTGCGCGCTTCGCGCGCTCTTTAGATTATTGAATATAATTTTTATTTTTTTTTCATAGCATTATTTGTTGTCCGTGGTGAACCTGCAAATGTACATGGAAAAAGTGTCACTTCTCCCACTTTGGATTGTAAATCACGTGATACGCTTCCTGAGTAATCTATTAATCTACGAATGATTCAGAACGTCATGTTGTTATATGATCTTCACAAAATTTTACATAGTTGTCTACAGTGCACTGCTGAAATAATCGTCGACCTAATATAAACACATCTATTTCATTCTCACGAATAGCTAATCACCCTAATCTACATTTCATATATGCATCTCTGCTCACGCGCTTATTTTAATTCGCGAGTCTAGTAATACGGAGCAAATTAGGGTGCTAATTTTGTGTTCCACACGCATAAAATCATGGATGAATCCAAGGTTCAACGTTTGGATCTAATGAGTTTACATTTTTTCAACATTTTACTATTCTTATTCCTGTTGGCAACAAAGGATTCAGGTATTTTTCCGTTATGTGAAGCATAAAAAATAGTCGCTACTTCACCACATATCTGAGGATTGAAACGCCGCTGGTTTCACTGTGAGTTTGATGTAACATAAATGTACTTCGGGTGCAGTTTCATGATCTGAATTGAATTGCTGTTGGTTTTGTATATCTTGTCCCATCATTTGGTATGATTGGGCAAAAATATTGTTGTCTCGCATCAATTTGTCAAATGAATACATGATTTTTGCACCAAGATGTGGACTCTTGATCAAGCGATAATTCAAAGCTCCCTGTGAGTCAGTTAAATAACAAAAAGCTGTCCATAACTCGCAATTCAATCTACAGTAGGATTTTACGCTGTATTTATTTGATAATATATCAGCCCCTGAATTAAAAAATAATATGGGCCTGGTCGTTGTCTCTACAATTTCACTAAATTAGCGTTTAGGGGTGCAAAAGATAATTAGTTATTGTAGAATCGAATACGTTCGAAGAAATTATTGGATTTAAAATTATTACCTTTGACAAATTTTCGCAATTCGTGCAAGCTTGGTAGATTTTCAAGACGGACTGCTCAATACGCACAACGGTCTACAAACGATTGTTTGTTACATACTTTTTCTCTCTCAAAATGTTCAGCACCACCTCTGAGACACAGAACATTCATTACCTATGCATAATGTTGAACATTCAAATAAATTTTTGTTTTCTTTAATGGGAATCGGTAATAAGTGTCCCAATTTACCAGTTTTTTTTTTATACTGTTTCCCTCTGCTTTGTTCTGAAAATCGTAAATTAGTTTGATGATACGTCCCTCTTATGACGGTGATTTTTATATCACTCAATACTAACATTATTTCGTGTGTCAGCCTGTGCCTTTGATGTCTGGTCGTATTTTTGTTGACATTCCTTACGTTTTTCAACTTTTAGTAATGCCAGGACGTCTTCTTTGCTCTGTCCAGCGTTCAATTAATTTTTTATCCAACCATAAAAGACACTAAATCGTCGTCATACTAATTATCATCATGAACATGATATTCATTATTGACTGATCTTACTCAAAAATATTTTTGCTTGCACCTAACCATAATCATCATCATCAACATGATATTCATTATTGACTGATCTTACCCAAAAATATTTTTGCTTGCACCTAACCATAAAAGACACCAATATTTTGTGTGGAAACTTCATTTCACTTTTCCATCTGACAGAACAAAAGACACAGGAAAAATTCAGACTTCACACCGCACGAAGAAGAACGGGCTCAGCCAATCAAAATCAGAATAAATTATCTTACATGAAATCAGCAGATTAACCGCAACAACTATCGCAAAACGATAAATTCCCATCAACTTTTTATAAGAGGGATTCACTTTTCCATCTGACAGAACAAAAGACACAGGAAAAATTCAGACTTCACACCGCACGAAGAAGAACGGGCTCAGCCAATCAAAATCAGAATAAATTATCTTACATGAAATCAGCAGATTAACCGCAACAACTATCGCAAAACGATAAATTCCCATCAACTTTTTATAAGAGGGAACCTGTAAGCTACTTGTTCGTTGAAACAATGAGGTCAATTTCTTGAGGTCCTAAATATTGAGAGTTGAATTCAGACTTGGGAGTGGAAGTTACACTGCGATTTAAGCTCATTTGAGAAACTTCAGAGTCTGTGGATTAGAAACTTTCTAGTGGAACGAAAGAAAAATGTTTCCGGTGGGATGCCCAAAATACCCCATCTGTATGACATCACTGATTTCTCTATTTATGTCACATTTGTTATTCGTCAACGTTGCAGCGTTGGTGCAACTCTGAATATGTCGCTCAAATCGTCGTAAATGAAAAACTTTCTCTCCGGGAATTTTTTACTGCTCTAGAATTGCCGTTTGAAAATTATGCTCACAAATCAGCCAGATTTGATGATTGATTTTGTAAAATATCCGTGACCACGCCTCACGCCTCTGAAGTACCTACTTTTGAACATCTTCAAATTAGTTGTCATCAAATGAATGTTGTTAAGAGTGGGCTTCACTGATCAACGTAACTACAAGAGGTATCAATCACAAATAGTTGGTGATCCATTTTCTGAATGTGATTTTGTACACTAAGCGTACACACCAAATTTCATTGACAAATATTGAGAATTGTAGGAGTTATTGGATTTTTATACTTCCATCTGTAATAGAATAACTATTACAATTTTTAATATTTTTTTTTTATAAGTTCACACTCGGTTCACTATCCTGAACCATCAACTATCTCACACTTTTTATGTGTGATTTTCTACTGAATTCGCGAAGTTGACCAAACTTGAAATAATTTTTCTGTGCCTACCTCCGTCAAAAACTCGAGGCTAGTCCAACACGCAAACGGATCAAAAATTCGCGTATGCGATTGGGGTATTCCACGTCAAATCAAACCGAAAACGAGATTGTTTCCCTGACTATTTTTGATATTGTTGCCCTTTCTCCCAATTGAAGTTCGTATTGTAAGGATCAACTGTGAATTTGTTCAGATTCTTTTGACCAGCATCTTCTCACTACAGCTGTGTGGATATTGCAGCCAATTTGATAAGGGGACTTTTTTGTTACTGAAGATTTTTAAAGGTTTTCCACCAAAACTACAGTTCAGCAAAGTGAAAAAAAATCGCGAGAAATTATTTTCAGAAATTTCAAAGAAAGACGCGAAGCTTTTGTATGAGAACTTTTTGTCATGTGATTTGCCCGATTTTGCCTTTCGTGTGATTTTGATAATTTCGAAGTCTGAGTCGAATTTTTCATGTGCGGGGTTTTCGGAGTCTGGTCGACTGTTTCGTGTTTCCAGGAGGAAATATAACGAAACAAAATATTATTGTTTGAAAATTTACGTTGGAAACCCGAGTTGCTTATATGAAAACAAAAGCAAGGAAGCAAGAGTGCAAAGAAAAAATGATTATTTATGAGCTTTTGACCTGTTTTCCCCATTAAAATATTTGGGATAACTTACCCCGGGATCTGTACCAACTTATCCCGCCTCAGGGTAAGTTGTCACATTCCGAAACTTTTTGGTTGGAACAACTACGAATTTTGTATGGGCGTGCAAAGGACGTATGTAGGTACAAAGCTCCATCTCTAAAGGAACAAAAAAATGTATTAAAAAAAATTCTGAAAATGATAGAGAAAAAAAAGTACGGCAATTATATAGCCCCGGTCTCTCCTAAGTAAGTTTTTATAACATTCATAAAACCATCTGAAATTGGAACTTCAAGTCTGAACCCGTGTTATCAACGCTATGTATTAGAGCAAAAAGTTTGTGTGTATTATACACACAAGGTAGGTATACCTACCTCCATAATGCGAAATTCTACTGGGTCTTTCTAATCAAATTTCTCTTCATAACACTGAAAAATTCTACATACAACGAAAATAGGATTTGAATTACACAAACTAGGAATTATTCACGGGTATACGGTCATCAGTGAAAAACCAACTTCATTGGAAATAACGTTTCGGTCGTGCACGGCCGTCCATTCTCGTGACTGTATTATCAAAACAATAAAAATTACTACTCACATATAAGATTTATGAAAGATAGATATAATTGACTCTCAACGAGCTCTCAAACACCAAATCGACGATTTAGGTATTATAAAATATCTGCTGCAACTAAGAAACATAAGTTACGGTAGTAGTGTCTTTTACGTTCCAGCGAAATTACCTAGACGGGAAAATCAAAAAACAAATCGTGTCTCACGGTCAAGTACTGTAGAGTCGTTCTCAAGTTCATAAAATAACTTTTCCAGTTGTCTCGAGTCTGTGAATGTTAATCTTTTTTTCCTTTAGTTCGTTGATTCAACTTTGCTCGTACTCTTGCGGCTTCAATTCGTTCAAATATGGCGGTGGACTTCTTTACGCACTGTCTATTGCTATAATAAAAGTCTGCGTACTTTAATTGGATACTCTCATCAAGATCCTTGTCAGAATTTCTCGTGATTCGAGTGACGTAAATTAGAGAACATCGCGTGCGGTACTGAAATTCAAAACTTATATTTGATCTGCCTGCAATTAGCCACAGCTTGTACGCTAAATAGTATATTATGCACCACGGGAAGGAAGCAGGCGATTTTTGGCGAGCGCGGATTTTGCAGAACGAGTTGCAATTCGAGGGCGCCAAAGGCGCCCGAGAGTGAAAACGAGTTCTGCAAAATGCGCGAGACAAAACGCCTGCTTCCTTCCCATGGCACATATGTTATTTTCTACCACATATGCATTAAAAACGAGAGAAAGTGAGGTTAGAAACACGAGAACGGTGTTCTCCACTGGGGGCAGCACTTTCTTAGTTTATTTCATAGTTACCATGGTTACGAGAGGTTTTTATCCCTGCTGTCAAAGTTTTTATCCCTCTTGACAAGTTTTTATTCCGCTTGACAAGTTTTTATCCCGGTTTATTGCCCCGGTCAGAAAACTGTGGCTTCCATCCCGTTAAGGAGGGCAAAAAACACGAGTTTTTAATGCATGTGTGGTAGAAAATTATGTAAATGGAGCGCATTCCGCTGGTAAACGAAACTCACTCTTGACACACATAATTAGTTAGAATTTCGTTGAGGGCATGTCGTAAGGTCAATCGAATTGAACTACGGATCACTAAAGCACACTACTATACAACTAATTCTGCGCTATGAATCAGATCAAGCCGCAATATTTCATTAGAAAGGTTCAGAGGCAGAGTAGCTTGACCGCCATTGTCAATAAGGCTCATTTTAAGTACCACAAACCGTATACAATGAACCTTATAGACAATGTGGGTTAGGCTACTCTGGCACTGAACCCTTCAATTTACATAGATGTACGTCTGTCTAATCGAATTATTTCATAGTATCGCTTATATACTAGCTATTTCTACTTTTGTGTACCAATTAGGTTCTTTTACCTCTGTGATCAATATAACATCATTGGCTCCAGCTCAAGCAGTCGAAGCAATCACGGATTCCAGTCACTATGAGATGACGTGCATACGGTGTGAGAGTACATAGGTGCATTATAAGGTACAGGCTATTTCGCCTGTCATGTGAGTCAACTCCTCGGTCCAGATCCGGGTCCATGAACCAGCGACAGTCATTTCGTCACCCGATCGTGGAGATCTTCAGCTTTTATACTTTTTGTGAAGGAAAAATACTAGCCATCGAAAATTTATGGTTCTTGACAAAATAAAAATCTTTTACGAGCTTCTATTCGCGGGGGCTGCCTAAATTATACATCAAAGTCGAGACTAGATACCGCAATGTATGGTAATTTCAGATTCGGCTTCTTGGAGTTTCCAATCACAATCTTTCACAGAGCTTCCGGCCCGACTTCCGGCTGGCATTCTTTGGCGAATCTCAGAACATTGCAGTACGGAACTGCGAGAATACGCAGTTTTGAATTAATAAACTGATTTATTCTGAAAGACAAAGAAATGGAGGCATAAAATTTCAAGTAGATACAAACTAGGTTTTATGCTAAAAGAGTGGTTACAGCAATTATTTGTTGACATTACAAGTTCAACTTTACAACTGATATACATCGACTTGACCATAAGGTGCACGCAAAGGAAAGTATATATAGATATACGTGTGGATGGCAACGCAGGATATTCAAAATAAAGATACGAAGTATCATATTCTAACAGGAACAAACTCACCTGAATCCAATATCGGGTACTAAGATGGTTAAATTTAATTCTGCAAACTAGATTACAACAGTGAGCTGCACAACAGGCCATCGCACGCTTCCCCTAGACGAGAGACAAGACAATTACCAAGCTTCTAACCAAATACTTCCGGTCTAGACAAACATTCTCTCAACCATACATCTGCTGAGGGAGAGTATAGTAATAGTGATTGGCAGTGCGAAGACATTTTAGACAGCCATGTAAGGCGATTCAGAAAATCGTAGAAAGGAGGGGCAGTATATAAACATAAGTCACATGGAAAGTGTTTTCTTTTGAACCTAAGACGGATTGCGGATCAATATACTGTGTCTATGAATCGCTAAGACAGAGTAAAGAATAAAAAAAACAGAAATTATCTCATGTCCTCAAAGAACGAAATTCATCCGCTGAATTTCACATACGTGTATGCCAATATCGATTTGGCATTAGATGATATCATTTTCTATTGCCTTGCCATGAGCTTCATAACAAGTCGTTTGGTTCTACTCAACTTGACTAGATATTCATAAATCCATATCTATTTCCCAATCCCATTGTTGTATGAAATCTGACGAAAAAGTTTTTCTCTCTCACAAGTGACACAATCTGACACTGCGAATATAAGGAAACTCAGCTACCGAAAAGACTCTAATAAAAACTCAAGTGTTTGGATCTGCAGATGTAAGACTTTTACGATGTAGATGATTATTTCAGGAAGTGGGATTTCCGAATTGCTCCAGAAGAGTGGGAATCACAATCACCAATTTACAAAGGATTGGTGTCTCGACTAAATACCGACGCCTGGCTGTTGGTTATTAGCCTGGCACATGGCAAAACTGTTTTCTGTTCAACGTCGAAATTCTTTGGAAATAATATGTCGTCAGGTAAAACTGGGTGTATAATGAAACAAAAGCAAAGCAAAGCACACGCTGGTGTGTAAACTAAGATTAAACGGGCATTCGGGAGATGCAGCTAAATGCACCGCAGCTCAGCCAAGTTTGAACACACTCTGCGTCACGGGATGCGTTGAAACTGAATTTTTCAGCTATGCACATCGGTAAGCAAGACATGGTCCGTGATTTTTCAAACTATCGCAGTGCACTTTATTGAACTTTATGACTGCAGGGTTCGCGCAGTTAGCACGTACGGCGAGTGATACACTATCTTGCTAATAGGAAGGGTTTCAACTGCTGTACTTTCTGTGTACGCTGGGTCGAAACAGCAATTTAGAGAATGTCCATTCCGGTAACAGCTTTTCTCTACAAGATTCGAATTGTACAGCCGTAGTTGAACGCACATACGCCATCACCCGCTCACACCTCAGAGTTCTAGCTTATAAATTTTGCTTCGTGACAGTGAATTCCAGCGAGAACAGCTCGAGAAAATATTTGTTCTACTAATCACACGTGAGTTCGTCATAACAGCTGGCGCGATACCAAGGCTAACAAAATTTCCTGAAAGCTTCTGAGAAGAAATTACTTGTTGATGGTAACAGAAAAATATGAAAAAAAATCCAAACATTTGTTGGTACCACGATCTTCTCTTCCGCAAAGAACCCCTCCGCTTTTATTAGCGCTTATCACTCAGATTTCTTTTGGGGAGAAATGAAATTAAAGTAACTTTAATATTTTGAATTGTGTGAGAAAATATATAAATAATCTGGTCGACGATTTCACGTTATGCCTTCCGAAGCTACACTGATTAGAAGCTGGCATCTATGATTTCGACCGTTTTGATTGCTCAAGAATATTGGCTAAGAGGTAATGATTGATTCATTTCATTAATCGACCGTGCTGCTTTTTTTAGCGTCTTATTGGAATTTAATTTGAGTCTCACTAACAGACATTCCTTTTGCCCGGCAGCGTTTCATTTTAATGGGCACTCGTCATTTGGGGAATTCAAATTAGGCGTGAAAATCGTTCCGTTTCCCAAATTGCCTGAATTAACAATAAGTGAGTGGAGTGTCATAAGAATCTCTCAGAATTTAATGTACCTGTGAGAAATATTAATCAGGGTAGTGCTTAGAAATTTGGTCTCCCGAGATAGACGATGGTGGCTGAGATTCAGCGGGCACTTTGTAGGTAGTAAGAGAGTAATAATTTCTTTTTCATGTTTGTACAACGAAATTTATACGCCACTGTTCATTTCTTTGACAGTAACATAAACTCCGAAAAATATTGTCTGCGTTCGCGAAGTTCAAGGGAACAGACCCAGACCCCATCTCATTCTGGAGACGTTCTATTTTTTAGGAATAGAAATCAAAGTGTGATGACGTCAAAAAATCCTCAGCCAACATTTCTCTGAGATTGTGTAGCATTGTACTTTCATACCGGAGCAAGAATGGAAGATAATAGAAAAACTAGCGAATCAGAAATTGAGGTCGAACGAAATTGGGCCATGAATATTATATTGGAAATGAAACTAAGTCGAAGCTCCCGACAAAGATTAGCAGGATTAGATTCCCTGGCAATTTTCAGAGAGAACTTGTAAACAACGGTTGGCAAGTTTTAAAAAGACGTGTCATCGACTTCAGCCAAACTTGAACTCGAGCCAAACCATTCGGCGAAATTTCGCCTAACATGAGATGGGAGCCGCCTTGGCCATTAGTGCGGATGGAAAGCGTTTGACAAAAGGACGTGAACTAAGTATATCGGTGTAATGGACTATGCGAAAACGTATGGAAAAAAAAACTTTAACCAAAAGTTAAAATATTGCAAATACTAAATCTCTAGCGGGGCTATGAAGTAAGTTTCTGGGCATCCTACAGAGAGCTACTAAATTGCTAGCCATACGAGATACGAAAGTGGTACTATAAATATCTAAGCGTGGCAGGACCTCGAGAGGAGGGGAATCGTCTCTTTTTCAGTATTGTTTCAGAAGACCCGTCAGACGATCAAATCTCTACCAAAATTAGGTTCTTCTTCACTCTATCTCTCGAATTCTAGATATGTTCCTGGAAAATGTTAATGAATAGCTCAGAAAACATTCGCCTCAAACTATTAAAGCTCTATATCCTATCGTTTGGGATGAAAAATGTTATGTGCACCAAGTAACGATTGGCAATTCTTGTTTTGTGTTTCACTGTTGTGTTGTGTTGTTGAATTTGCGTCCAGTCTTACGATTTTGCGGAATTTTGGAGTATATGAGATACAGATTAAAAAATAATGCGAATAGTGAATTGTGTGGCAAGTGTGGAAAGTAGGTGAATAGTGCAAACTTCACACGAGGGGGTATCACCGATCCACCTATTGTAACTCCTTCGCAAAGTTTGAACTGCAGAGAAGAAGACGAACAACATCTGACAGCTGAGGTTATGGCTGACTGCTGACCTCAAGTCAAACAACAATTTAGTTCAGACATCGCTAACGTTTCATGATGAAAACCACGATGAAAACCAAACGCCATAGTGCGGGAAGTACAACCGCTTACGCTGTACGCGTGCTCAGAGTTTGTCTTTATCCCTAGTACGGGGAGTTAAGTTCTGAAAAGGGTTACTTCACGCACGCTACATGGGCATCGGAGCACGCCTGGATGGTAGTTCTCTTTGCGCAAGGGCACCATTTTATACACCGCTAGCGGTGTAAGAAAAATTACTTCGCACATCGGTTTACGAAAGTCTATTTTAGGTGATTCCAGACGCTGCGCAAAAGAGGACTTTCCAGGCAGGTGTGGCGAATAAAAAATTCCAATACACGGGTGTAAAAGTTGTCTTGAAGTTCCGGCTCACAGCATACGCCATACACACATAGCTCCACTATAAAAATGGACAGAAAACATCGATAAAATTATCTTCACCGCTGTTTGAAACGACAAAGTTTGAAAAAATAACCTACCCGGGAAAAAATCTATATCTAATCATTTCCAATTATATATAACTGACCAGACATGATTATATCCGAAAAGTGGTCTCGACTAATCATGTATGGTCATATATGGAGTCAGATATGGACAGATATGTTCAGATACGAACGTTGTGCGTGAATTCGGATCTAAAAATTGTAATTCCATTAGATATGATTATATTCGATCATATCCGATCAGATGTGATCAGATCTGTAGCTCCAAATGATTATGGGAAATAATTATAGGCAGAATTTCTCCAATTTATTTATTCATTTCTTTATTCTGTAATATCATATTTTATCATAGTGGTGTCAAAGTTAGTACAAAGAGATATCGACTACATAACATATAGGTATAATACACATATCACAATATACCTGTATGAAAATTAATTTAATACCTGAAAAGAAAATGTTTTCGCTTCAATTCTAGGTTCGGATACAGAATTATCAACTTCAATAAGTGTATAATATGAGTGTACAAAATTATCAGAATCTGATCTATTGAATTCTGTGTAGAAACCAAAAAACCATACAAATTCATCCGCAGTCTTCATGTCCTCGTCGGACAATATGAGAATCGACCACTGACGGAGTCGATGATTCTTTCATCGTCAGAAAATAGATGTCATAATGATGTATCACACTGAAAACATTACACATATTCCAGTTGAAACAATAATTTCAATTGGGTGTGCATCTCACTGTGAACGGTCAGAGTAACTAGTGGCAAAGGTTATATTTCGTGAATAATCACATAATTGTTTTATATTGGACTGTATGTGGCAAAGAAGCTTCTATACGCTCACATTTTTTTGGTTATTTGATACTTGAATGGAGAATTTCAGGCATAGAGTCTCAAGTCGCTTTGCAAGAATGAACGAGATTAGCGTTCGACCAAAGTAAGGTTAGGTAACGCGTTACAGAATGCCAGGGCATAGAAATACCACTCGTTTGGCGATATTTCTTATATGAAATGTATGAGTGATGGACTTTTACTCACCTGGTATGGAGTTGAAACTCGAATCCGTTGAAAAAGTAAATATACGAAGCAAAATTGTTTAAACCAGTGACCGAACCGCACAACACATTCACAGTCGCTGGCGTTTCTAAACAAGATGGCGGCGTCTGTCGTGTGGTGGCGTGGCGTCGGTCGCATGCGCTGCTGTCGCAGTAGCGGTGGTACCAGTTGTAGTTGTAAAACTTTCCGACAAATTTCGAGCCTTTCATCGCGGGATTTTTCGGTTCGTTTATGTGTATTGTAGAATGTTGCGCCGATTCCAAATCCGCAAACAGAACATGAAAAAATGGACTATTTCTGCTATTTTCGGTGGCTTGTAACTTTACTGCTTAACAAACACGATTCCCTAGAACAAATATAGAATACTTCTGTTTGCGGATCCGGATTTATTGCCACGATTCGCCTTAGAAACGCAGGAATACTGCAAAATCCCGGAACAAAATTGACCCGAACCTGTATTGTATATGATTTGTTTATTCTCATATTTTCCGAAGAAATAGTAGTGCTTCGAAAATGCTCAGGCGTTTTTTTATAATATCACAAACGCAATGAGCGGTAAAACTGTATAATCTTGAGTCTCAAGTGACAAAATATTTGGAAATCGAGAATCAAGCAATTCTAAGAATTTGGAACCAAATGTAACGGCGTTTACCAGATGAAGTCATATTGTGTGCTCAGGTATAAACAGATATAACCGTGATCATAATCCCAAACTAAATATATCGCTCCATGCATGATCTATACCTGCCGGTGCTAACCATACATGTTTATTATGTCTGATTAGACATGAACCATTTTTCGTCAGCAAATTGGTTCATATTTGATTATGTATGGATACAAATATAATCAGATATATTCATGCATGTACTTGTATATCATGAGATAGAATTACATATAACTCCATGTATGATCATGCATCGGCCTATGTTAGCCATATACGATCATATCTGATCATATATGGGCCAATATTTAATCAGATAGGAGTTGATACGTGACCGGATATCTGGTTATATCTACTCATGCATCGGCTCAAACTAGTTGCATTCAACCATGTCTGGTCATATATGAAGCCATATTAACCCATACATGAACATATATCGGTTCATATCTGATCATTTATAGACTCATATATAATAATGTATGGTTATATATACAATCATATATAATTAGATATGATTAGTTGTGATTAGTTATGATTAGATATGAACTTTTTTTCCCCGGGTATAGTCTGAGGTGCATCACTACCCTAAGTGTATTCCAGGATTCATCCTCGTCAGGTTAATTCTCTCGATAGTTTTTCTGATATGAAAATCCAGCTGAATGCTGATGTATACCGAATACGGCATAGCCAAATCTGAAATTCGTAATTATATAGATAAAATTTTACACCGGGCTTGAATCTAAGGTCATTTCCTATATCTCAGATTGTAGTAGACTAGAGTAGAGTAACTTTTATTTGATCGCGGGACAAAATCCCCTAGCGACCACAGACATAATACATTTAGGGTAATTCAGGGAGAGACGAACCAGCGGGAGAGATGGCCGAAATTCGATATTTGATAAACTATTGGTCATGTAGTGGCACTGATTTTTTAAATTGTTGTTTCCATCCAAAACAACAAAAGGAATGCAAAAACGCACGAAAAAATGAATTCGTTTTCACGATAATTGGCCTTAACTGATCAGAACTCGAAATATTTTAGCTGCTGTAACTTTGGCTATTATTCATGCATAATGCCCAACTATTTATCAATATGCAAAGTGGACTAAGAGCATGGGTACATTCTTGTAAATAGTTGAAGTTTATGTACCATCAAAATTGACTCCAGAATACACACGGGAACGGAAGTAACTGCAAAAAGGCCATCTCACCCCCAATCGGGAGAGATGCCCCAGATACATAAACAATTGAAAAACACTGGATTTTTAGCTTAGGTGCCCATTCGCCTGAGTCGACAAACGGTGGCATTGGTCTAGAGAGGATCAATTCAAGTGATTGTCTTGAGCACTGTGTGAAAATAGAAAAAAATGAACAATGTCCGTATATGTACAATATTAGATGATTGAATGTGTGAGAATTTAATAAGCGTTACGCAAAAGCCAAGGCACGTCAATTCGAGCGTCAATGAAAGGATTTTCCATTTTGGTAGAATGTTCAATTACTTGAGCAGACCATCTTTTCCGCGTTGGGCATCTCACCCACACCCCCCGGGGCATCTTACCCATATCCCTAGGGTGACATGGCCGACAAAAGCATGTTCGGAAATCGTGTTTTTCAACAGGATTAAGATGAAAAAAATTAAGTTTTTGTGTTTAACTATTACCAAGGCTTCATACAGTAACTTCGTGGAAGAGAAATTTTTTTTTATCAAATACGTAATTACTTAAAAAATAATTTCCCCTAAGTGGTTCATCTCTCCCGGAATTACCCTAGTGCATTCTTACTTAGTATTCGCAAATAGCCATATTAAATCACAGGTGTTAGAAGAGACACAAATCTTACAGTCAGAAATAATATAAATGTAACTCAGCAACACAACAGATACAACATAAAAAAAGTGTTGAAGCGAAAACAACTGTCATTTCACACGAGGTGGTCAATCAAGCAAACATCATGGCGTGAGGAAACAAGGCTCGCCTCCAGTTATGCAATGGTGGGTACGTGACATGCGATGTCTTGAGAGAGCTTCAATAACCCAGCAACGGCAACAGAGCTTCAATAACCCAGACGGCAACAAGCTTATAGACTCGGATCCATATTTGAGTAGTACCTCGACACCAGCACTGCTAATCCAAGTATTCCTTCGTGGAATCTCGAGATATCGAGACCAGATTTCCCGCCGTAATTTGTAAAGCGTCGGAGGATAAGACCGATTCAGAAAAACAGGCACATCAGGTAACTGAGGGTTAATAGATCCAGCACGGACATGTTTCCTTCTTTTGGCACTCATAAAGTCATAAGGCACTTGCGGAGAAGCGAACTTGACAAGAATGTCACGCGCTCCGCTTCAGACTCCAGTCTAATAGCGCCTAATCTCTTAACCAAAACAAGATCCGAAGGTGTCCAAGAAACATTAAGCACCTCAGCTAGACTACGAACCGTCCGGGCGAGATCCTCACTAGGCCCTTCAGGAAGACCAGTTAGAACCAATTGGCTCGCCAGGGCTTGATTTTCCAATTGCAGCGTGCGACACTCTAAGTCAGTAACAAGGGATGCAGACACAGGCTTCTCGCTCGTTCGCACTTCGATCTTATTTTCCAGAGTACCGCTGTGTCTGCCACGAGCCTCTAAACGGCTCACACGGTCCGTCAAGGCAGCCAAGCCACCTCGAATAATTACATATGCTTCCAGGATACTATCAAGTTTTAGACAACAAACAGTTCTCTCAGTCGATAACTGACTAGGTTCGCTGTAGGACGACAGACGGCAGTTAATTATCATGATCACTACACTACAGCAACGCTATTCTTTCTTATGCTGACTGTAACACCGTGGCCAAACTAACCTCCTTATATTACCTTTGGTCGAAAGGCTTATTTGATTGAATGTCAATAAGGGCTGAAGCCAAAACTCGTATCAAAGCACCCACTGATTATTTCTTATAGAATGAGTCCACTCGCAGCTCAACTCGAGACTTTTTAACAATAAACCAGATCAAAAACAGAGAGCCCACCAGAAACACACGCGCTGAGGCAAAAGTAAGACCAGAGAGTCTCTGGTACGTAGTCATGTAGGGATAGATATTTCTCCACTTAGCCTGACGTTTCCATATTCACATTCTCGTTTCTGCAGAAACGAGTGATAATTTTTGGATATACATAATCGAATCTGTTCAAACTTTCTGTAATGTTCATGTTATAGCTACATAGTGAGGGACTCAAAACGAGGGACTCATTTTCTCCGGCACAGGCAGTAAAAAGTCAGTTTTTCATTCGCCTATTTTCGACCCTCGAAGTGGGACTTTATACAGCAAAAATCAGGACTGCCTCAAAAAGTATGTCCTAATTTATTTATTAATATATAATAAAATTATATCAAATGCTCTGAAAAATGTTTTGACCTCTTACTGTTAGGGTCTAAAATCGTAATTTTTACCAACATCGGAACGAACATCAGCTGATTGAATACCGAGTAACTTAATTTTGTGCACAACAATGCCGCAGATGGAAGAGCCTTCCATTTTAGCTACTTCAAGTTTTATGTTCATGATTGTCCAGATTTCAACATGTTTTCAATGGTACGTATGAAATTTGCATATAGTACCTATTAAATGAAGCGGAATGTAAAATCAACCAAAAATCAAAACGAGAATGTGCGGTAGCTTTTTTGGATCACATTCACATGAACTTTGTGGGTACTTTTCAAAAATACACGTGTAAACATCTAGTGCTCTAATTCGGTGGAACATTTAAAAAAACGTCTCACTTATTTGGCTTGCAGCCATATTAATATTTAACGTTGTCTGATATGAGTCTATTTCAAGCGATGCGCATCTTCCGTAGTTACCTAAGTAAACTTGACCCTCAGTACATGTCTGTCAGTTTTAAAAAGCACAAATAAAATCTGGAACTGATTCCCTGAATCCATCTCGAATAACACAAGAAATATTATCAAATCGCAGCGCCTCCAGACTTTGTGTCTTGAGATTTATATTCTTTTTTTGCCAAGCCTGCCTGGCAAGTCCTCTTTCGCGCATCGTTTAGACTCTATAGAGCACTCAAAAGAGACTTTCGCACACCGCTAGCGGTGTATAAAAATGTCGCGATTGCACGAAGAGGATTTTCATTCACGCGCGACAAAAATAGTGTTCGATACACGTGCGGAAGGCGGCAATGCCCGCACGACGAGTGTGACGACGACGCAGCAGAGTCCGAAGCGAGCGAGTCGATGCGAGCAGGAGACAAGACGAAGGGTGAGTCACGCGTCTTTACATTAGTTAGGCATTGCGGCCTTTCGCACTTGTATCGAAATATACTAATTATGTACTATTTCCGATCATTTCTGTTATTTTTACATTCTTCGCATTCAAACTCCGGGCTTACGTTTGAGATTGTGAACGATCGAAAAAAGCTCTGAAAAGCCTTGAGAGCCGAGATATATTCTGTTCAATTTTATTATAAATATGTGTATATTTATGAGAAATATATTCTCTGAATGGATCACTCGATCATTTCAAATATAACGACATCGACGAGAACATAGATGAAACGTCAGGTGATCTTGCTTTTACGATTTTTGGAATTCATATGAATATTTGTATGAGAAATAACTTCAATACTCCCACATATACTTCATAACTTCATACTCTCTAAATCCGAATCAGCGGAAATTCCGCTATTACAATCAGTGAACAAAAATTTCACTGAGAATCAGCGAGTTTCGCTGAAGAAACAGCGAAAATCGCTCTACCGCGCTCGCAGCACTATCTTCCGCCGCTTCTGGTACTACAGCCCTACACAGCGCAGTCACAGCACGTGTGGTTCCCATTTTCAAGCGTGTGTTTATTGACGGTATTTTTCGCGATAACACGAAAAAGTAAAACGAAGAACACGGAATTTGCCACATCAAAGTGTGAGTGTTATTTATTCAATACGTGGTAAGTACATTTCGGTACTTTCTAGCGTCCACACGCCAATATTTTGTGTCATTGAGGCAAACATAACCTCTATCAATTACAAGCGTATGTTGTGTGTTCTGTGTTTGTAACCCAATTTATTAAATATTATCTTTTTTCAAGCCATAAAAAAAATCCGGTGATGAACGAGCCGCAGGACGACGAAAAGTATTCAATGCGAGAAGTCGAAAGAGAGCTTCTAGCATTCGGCGTTTCGAGGGAAACAATTCGAATATTGAAATTAGGTGTTGTTTCCTCCCTGCATGTCAACTTGATCAATATCATCCTTGACAATGCCTGAGGCAAAGCTGCTCTACTATTGCAGAGGTTCATTGAACCGGGAAAGTTTTTTTTGTCGAAAAATAAACAAATATTTGTAAGTTTTTATAATATGTATTGAAATAAATTACTGACCTGTTTGAACGATAAAATTAGGATTTTACACTTTTTCCACACCTTCCTTTCATCTGACAACATGAGATTCGTGAATGTGAAATTTTGAATTGTCCTAACAGCCAACTTTAAAGGTTGTCAATGAGGATTCATTTGGAGGTAGAAATACCCAAAAATAAATCTTAACTGATGATCATGTAGAGCTGGTTGCTTCGAATTGGGAAGTGTTGGCGAGATCACCGGTTCGAATGGTACGTTCACTGGTTGAATGAGTCAAATGAGTGAAGTATTGTTTCACTGATTCAAATAGTGAAACTTTCACTGAATGATTCAGTGATATAACTTTTCACTGATTCAAACAGCGATTAGTCGCTGATTCTCAGTGGTATACTTATAGCTATTTCAATCAGCGACTATTCGCTGACAATCAGCGAAATTTCGCTGATTCAGATTTAGAGAGTAAGTCACCGAAATATATTACCCTTCATTACTCAACGCGAAAAAAAGAGCGGTATTCTGTTGGATAATCTTACTTGTATACAGGCCAACGTCTCGATAATATCCATAAATTTTTTTTTAGATAAAAAATCAGTCTGATCATTTTTTGCTAGGTGTATCTGTAATCTTATTACCAACCTCAAATTCCAGCTCATGGAATTTCAACGTTCTTTTAGGGTATGCCTTTGCCGTATGCTCTCATCAAGGTATCTGCAAGCCTTTAATTCAATGATTTTTGTAAAATTGTCTGTTCACTGACTTCTACAAGCTATACAATATTCAAGGGTAACTACTAGTCTCGATGACGGTCTGTGCCAGAATGCCTCCCTTATGCCGAGGGAAGCTAGCCCTTCCCGGCTGGGAGGGGGTGCAGTATTGCCTCGTCCGGGGTCCTAAGACCCAAGTGTCATGATTCATGATGATATTAAGCTCCAGGGTGCTTCGCTTAGCCTCAAGAGGGTGAGACGCTTGAGCCGGTCGGGTCAACGAGGCCTCTTTACGCCCACGTGGCGCTGGTCAGTCGTCGCTTTCAGTTTCGATAATAATTGTCCCAGATAATCAGATCTCTGACACAATTTGAGATGGTGAATTCATCCACACTGCTGTTGGTATTATGTGGGATCATTTTCCAAGGTTCATGCACGGATGCTATTGTACTATTGCTTGCTATCATACGGTGGCACTCTAGCAGTGAATTTTCATGTAACGGGATACAATTCGCAATTTCGAATACATATACGTACATTATCTGCGTGTTCATCAGTATACGAATATAAAAAAGGAGTTAATGTTTGGAAACGTATTCCTCAAAAATGCGTTGAATTACTGCAATGTCTAAAAATATCTCATAAAACTGACTACCAGTTTAGTTGCATTAAACAAAAATGTTTAATTCCCCGTTTAATTCTAATTATGTATTTTTTTTTTCACAGCGTATGGCGTCACGCATCGTAGCACTATAAAGAAATATACATTATTATACATCACGTACGTACATCATGATCAATCAGTAGATGTGAAGTTCGTTTGGATCGTGTTTAATAAACCACATATCTGCGCACACTTGGTCACATTTTATCCGGATGGAACCCTGACATTGCACGCAACCTACTGCCCGCGCATGCTATCTAGGTCACTCACTGGTCGTGTACTCCACGTGTGATCAATCAATCAATTATTCAATCAATAGGATTGCTTATTCTGGACCTCTACCAAGTTTCATCAAACCTATAACCTCGAGCAATATACTTTAACAATAAGATACAAAAGACTGTTCCAAATCCTCTTAGCGCTGGGAACAATCTCAACTATAATTGTGACCCTATCAGTGACCAATTTCAAAACTGTTACAAAAGTACTTTTGAATTCATGTCATTATTAGCGGGGGGAATTCCCGTGAGCAAACGCAGCAAACATTGACACAGAACATGCAGGTTTTGCGTCTGACATTCTAACTTACGTACAGGATGATTCATTGTCAGACTTTTGATTCGTTGCATGGATGGCAAAATAACTTCCGGTTTATTTCAGTTTATTTTGCCAAATTATAATTTATTCTTTGATCTCATACAATTTTTTTAAGCCTTTTTTCTGAAAAATTCAATGACTATATAATATCCACTTTTCGGTTTACTAAGTTTATCACTGAACATTTTTTCAAAGTTCTACAAAATAGAAAGCCCTAGTTGAGCTATTTTACTAATTGAAAATAGAAAAATAGTCCGTGGTGTCACTTAGGATTGCGTGAAGTTTACAAACAGCAAAAAAAAAAAAAAAAGGGAAACAAAATAATTTCAAGAACGATTGGCAAAGACCTACATCGTCATTAAAGTATTACGTAACGCTATTTTTTAACATTTTTTACCATCCTCCCCTTCGCCATAGTAACACATGGTAACAGTTACCTGCCCTCCCTCCCCTGCCGCCGTAACAAATAGTCGCGCATGGACCAACTCCCCCCTGAGAGCGTTACGTAATTATTGAATAACGCCTAGACATGGTTCATATGAGGCATTTCATGCCAACTCGACCAATGACTTTCCGTCACCATTTTTGATTTGTTTCATAATTTTTTCTATGGTTGCCCTCACTTTCAAAAACACTTTGAAATTTTTTCAGATTTTTCTAAATAACCGTTAATTTTTCACGTATTTTGAAAACTCCAAACAGATAGACATTTTTGAAAATTCTGAAAAAATTCTCAAAAATACTTTGTTCCAACACCATCATTTTGGGACATATTAAAAAGTGGAACTAATTTTTCTTATATTTTTTTTTTGCATATTCAAAACAAACTTACTTGATAATTATGGTCGTATCGGCTCCGAAAAGTTTTAGAGTACGAATGATTCGTATTTTTAGTAAAAACGGGTTACAAAAATAAACAAGGCGAAGGTTTCTGTTATAAGACATTTTATTTAATAACCACATTAAAATTAATAATAATAATTCATTTAATAAAATGTCTTATAACAGAAACCTTCGCCTCGTTTATTTTCATAACCCGTTTTTACTAAAAATACGAGTGATTTGTACTCTAAAACTTTTCGGAGCCGATAGGACCATAATTATCAAATAATTTTTTTTTAAATATGCAAAAAAATATTAGAAAAACTGGTTCCACTTTTTAATATGTCCCAAAATGATGGTGTTGGATCAAAGAATCTTTGAGAATTTTTTCAGAATTTTCAAAAATGTCTATCTGTTTGGAGTTTTGAAAATACGTAAAAAATTAACGGCTATTTAGAAAAATCTGAAAAAATTTCAAAGTGTTTTTGAAAGTGGGGGCAACCATAGAAAAAATTATGAAACAAATAAAAAATGGTGAGGGAAAATCATTGGCCGAGTTGGCATGCCAACGAACAAATTCCATGGAATGCCTCATATGTATCTGGATTTTATGAAAGTTGTAAAAGCAATTTGATTCTTGGAAAAAAATTGACTCCGTGGAATATTCCCCACGAATTCTGAACCACTTTGTATATTTGGCTAGATGACAAATAATTGCAGAGGTTTGATAAAATTGTGTAATCTCTAGAATCAGAAAAAGAAAAAAAAACGATTATATTTTGAGCAGCTGTGAAAAGTAGTCTTTGTCAAGCGTAAATTTATGACTGTGTTCTGTTGTTGCTCATCAAGTTTTTTTTATGAATGATTGTGAGGTGAATTTATTAGACCAGAGGGCTTGTTGGGTGGTGAAAAAAAAAATGCTTGGTAGATCAAAGGAACAAAATCTCTTACTTAAAAAACTGTCGGCGGTCAGTTGACCAGACACAATCTTCGCTCAGAATTATTTGACATATTCCTGACATTTATCTGTGTCGCATTACGAATTTAAACATTCACTCTGAAACATATTCTCAGCATCGCTCGCTCTGACCTCGGAATAATAATGAGTCGTCCGTTACTCCATTGAACAGAAATGCGTATGCAGGATGTTATTATGACAGGATTACATGGTCATCGTCATTCCGGACAAGAGATTCTCACGGAATGGTTCTTTTCATACCTCAATTCTCTGTACCTCGTGATAATTCAATACCACTGTATAAGTAAGATTGATAATATAAGTAAGATGTCGTAAGATTTCGAAGCTCGAAGCGATTTTGTATGGTTTCATTCTGGTTCCAATTGATTTTGAACCAGGGTGTACAGTTGATTTCGAGGGTTAAGAGCATGCTACAGTCATTTTTTTACTCTTCTTTACCGACCTTACCCAGTTTTCACTTGTTTTCACTGATAGCAAAGCCTACGCGTCACGAGCGCGGAAAAGGAACCAAGAGTGCAATTCTAGATGGAATTCCGAAGATATTCATCGGAAAACTTCTTTGTTTCATGCAACAATGAAGACGTATTCTTTTAAACTGCACAAAATGGTAATTGTCGATGTCAAGCGGGCGAAACTCACAATCATGGCCGCGACCACCGCTTGACATCGACAATTACCATTTTGTGCAGTTTAAAAGAATACGTCTTCATTGTTGCATGAAACAAAGAAGTTTTCCGATGTATATCTTCGGAATTTCATCTAGAATTGCACTCTTGGTTCCTTTTCCGCGCTCGTGACGCGTAGGCTTTGCTATCAGTGAAAACAAGTGAAAACCGGGTAAGGTTGGTAAAGAAGAGTAAAAAAATGACTGTAGCATGCTCTTAATAATCTCTACGGACATGTGCATGCCTATTCTGGGTGATGGTGAAGATGTCATTGGCTAAGTTCTTGGCATAGATGGACTTCATTCCTTGGTAGTTGGAACAAATATGACCTGTAGGGGCCGATTTCATGCTCAGTCCTCATAGGAGTATACGCACTATCAAAGGGACGAAGATAAAAAAAATGATAATAAGAAATCAATTTTGCGTTATAAACTTCGGAATAACCTTCAGTTTGAAGTGATACAACGTCGGGGAGATCGGGGCAAAGCGGATACCCTAACACTAATTCGGACATAAAACATAAAATATCGACAGCTAAAGTTTCATCATATCGTATATATTTTATAGTTTGTACCTTTAGATAAGCGATTATGATGGTAAAACCCGATATTATTGCGATGTACTTGCGTCATAAACGATATAAACCTAACCTGCAAAATGATCACCTTGCCCCGATATTGGGGTAAAGTGACCAAGGCTACGGGGTAGTTATAATAACTGGAAAAAATCGTATTATGATGAAAATAACGTCACAAGATTGCAAAATCTGTACATACAGCCCTGAGCCTGAGAAATGTATGTGACTGTGTAAATGTGTAATACTTACTTAAATCGAAAATGTTCGAAACGCTACACCGCTGTCGCAATTTATATGTCACCCGAAGTGAGGTTAGGTTGACGCTCGGCGGCTAACAGCGCTCGTGGCGTAGATGGCCGCTTTTCCCTGACCATATTACCCCGCAGGTAACCAGACAACAATTTGATTAAAAAGTTAATGCAAACTATGTGTAACAAAAAAAAAATTGATGGTACCATGAACCTGTCAAAACATGCAATTGACGGCACGCTAATCCGAAATCTCAGTTGACGGAAATTATCTATGTACACGGCATGAAACTAAATTCATGGATTTTTTGGGAGAGAATAGTTGAACCGCATGAAATATTAAATATTCCGAAAAAAATCGAGCGAACATCGTTTCGACAGAAATCGTATCTACATAGTTCGAATGTACAGAGTGTACAGAGTGTACATTCGAACTATATTGTAGATACGATTTCTGTCGAAACGATGTTCGCTCGATTTTTTTCGAAATATTTAATATTTCATGCGGTTCAACTATTTCCTTTTGTAAAGTACTTCGGCGCAAACCCTCGGTGTAAATACTGCGTCCTTAGAATCGCTCAACAAGAAATTATTCGAAATGGTCACTTTACCCCGCATGGCCACATTACCCCGGTCTCCCCTAATTACTACTCGGCCAGACCCAAGGTAATTTTAAGGTTTTTACCATCCTGCAGTGGGCCTATACCGGTGCCAGGAGAATGAAAATTATATGATAGATACCAGAGGAAGGACAATTTTTACAATTTTTAACCCGCAATGTGACATGCGAAGTCTTTTTAATCGCGAAACGCAGCGATGAGTTGTTTCTCGATACTTTCACATGTAAACATACACAAAGATTTTTCCTTGTTGAAATTGTGTATTTGGCACTTGATAGAGGAATGACGCTCCAGCTTGTGACATCACTCAAGCCAGACTGTTTGATCGTAAGAAAATTTGATCTTAGATTCTCGATCAGCGGTTCAAAAAACCTTCGAGTACAAATTTCCGTGAGATTTCGTATGTTTTTAGTGTTTTTCCCAGCAAATCGGACTCACCATTTTGAATTTCGCAAATGTGACTTTAGATTCGTGATCATTGATCCAAAAAATCTACGAGTATCAAGTTTCATCCAAATCCAAATGTTTTTAGTGTTTTTGCAGCACATCGAATACGCCATTAGAAATTTTTCAAAACTGACTTCGTCCCTTGATCCCTTCTCAAGATATCGTCATTTTTGTTGTGTTTTTGAGAATTTTGTTATTTAAATATCTCGAAAAGTACTAAACCGATCAAAGCCAAAATCTAATCAGTTCTAAGTTTGAGTAAGGCGCGTCTATTGAGACCGAGTTGATTAAAATCCGACCGCGCGTTCTCGAGATATTGTCGGATAAAAATTTGACCACGTACATACACACACACACACACACACACTGCAGACGTCGTGAAAACGTGAAGATCTAGTGAAAACTCAACTTTTCATTTTCGGGGTGATTATAATAACTTCCTTTTTTCTCTGAAAACAGAGAAACGGGAAGCTAAAAAGTACAAAAGTTGAAAATGAAACCTTGACCAATTATTAGCTCGGTGGATTGGATCCAGGGTGCACTGCTCCGCAAACTGCACTGCACCTGTTCACTAATCCTAACCCTTGCACCAATATTTACTCATTTTCATCAGATCGGACGAATGACAGCAAAACGTGTTCTAAAATTCCGATTTTTAGTGTAAAATATCTGTGGTCATTGTTTTTTCAATTGCAGAAAGGGGCTTAGTTTAAAGAGATATTTATAATTCCAGTGTTTTTGAATTTTAATTACTTTCTGAGCCCACTACAGTATGGGAAAATGTTACAGTTAGAACCAGAGCAACTGACTTTGGGGGGTCAAAAACAGCAAAAAAAAAGGTTTAATATTATGATTTTTCGAAGAATTCCTAACAAAAAACGGTGAAAACGGAAAATTAAAAAAAAATCACAGACACTCCGGTGATATAGACCCACATTGTATAAAATTATTGAAAAAATTGAAAAATGTTGAGTTAAATCTTAATATCCCATACGTACTTTCAGCTACGATCTAACATTTTTGGCACTGATCCCAGCATAACTTTCCATGGCTTATGCTCAAGGAGTAATATAGTTGAATCGGAGAGTATATCTGTATATCTGTTACGTTTTACACAAGACATTCAATGTTATGCTGTAGTCGGTTTCGTTTCTCAATTGTAATGAATAAACCCCGAAGTGAAGATAAGCAAAAATGATATAAAAAATTCATTTGAGGCATCTTGTATTCAGTTATATTGAATAAAGTTTGTTTTGTAGATAGTTGATCCATAAACGCGTCGGTAGGGTCGTAGGGACGAAGCTGCCAGATGCGTACAGGTGCTTACTTACGATTAGTTGTGTTGGTTAGAACCACGTGATCAGGTGGCCAGTGTCAACTGAATCTCTCGGTACATGAGTCCATATGTTATTGCTCAGGATTTATACTGCAGTGGTGAAGCTTGTCGATTCGAATTATAATAATGACCCAGCTTAACCCTATGGACAATATCCACAATTCGGGGATTTTGAATTGTGATCCGCGATGTGGTATTTTGTGCCATAGAGCCGCGTGTGCGGGACAAAATGAAACCATGAAAATTATTAGGGATATCAAACCCCAGGTTCGATTGAAACAAATGTAAAATATTGTGAAACTGAGAGCAACGGAATTGTTGTACGAAAAGCGACTAGTGGTTATAGACCAGGTATTAATTTTGCTTTGATCGGAATGTTATATATTCAATATAGGTACTAAAATATAAGATAAATGTCGCCACTATGCTGAGGAAGGTGACCGCCGCCATTAACGTTTGACTAGGCAAAGAGTCATAAGATAAAATGCAACTCACTGTAAACTTGACTGTAACTGAACCACTCTCTTTGTTATACAAATAAAGGGTACAACATTTATAACAAATATAAATGCCTACGAATTCATTTACAACACGGTTGAGGGGGTGCCAACTTCGAAATATGATGTCCCAAAAATTTCACATTTCACGACGATTTCATAGGTATTTCATGGTATTCCATGAGTTTTAGAAGATGACGTTCATCGACGAACATTGCTGACCATGCGGGTGTGTGTTAAATTCAGTCTAAAATGAGAGAGTCGCTCCATGAAACACATACATGTATAGTCATAATTGAAAAAAAAATACTTCCTGAAAGCATAATCTCGCCGAAAACATGGTCTAGTGTATCTAAATTCCAAATATTATCGCAAAGTAATTATCGATCAAATAAGAAGCAATCAAAGCACCTGATTAGAGGTTGAGGGTCAGCTAAGTTCATCCTGCTTCAACAAGTCATCTTGTTGATCGCGGATAACTTTATCCTCATCAGCAACGTATCAAATATTTATGGGAAGCAATGCCCGTCCCATTCAATCGATCAATATCTCGTACATCCAATGATTGCCGACTAATTGATCGCAAATATCTTTCCTTCAAATATGTCTTCCAATCCCCGTCTCTCTCTCTCTCTCTCTCTCTCTCTCTCTCTCTCTATCTCTCACCCTTCCACTCTACTGCAATCTATCTTCGTCGCGTCACGTTTTGCGTCATCTTCATATATTGATCTCCGATAACCGGTAACGCTGGATTCACCCGGAAACTTACTATCATATTTTGCACACCTTACTTAACACGTAAATCAAGTTCAACTTATTAAGTGAACTGATATCAACCGGTGTATATATCCGTCTATCATGGGGAAAATATCGACAGTAAAACTTATCTATATTGCCGTTTTTAAACCACAAAGATAACAATCATTACTGCTGCCATAGAAAAACTAAAACCATTTTTCCGCTTTTATAAAGGTCGACAGATGTTAACGTATACGCACAAATAACTATAGAAGACGGAGGGACTCGTGGGTGTCACATTTTAAGAAGAAATTCTTCTATTTTTGACGACGTTTCGACTGGCCACTAAATGATGTATTGTGGTTTGTCCACAGACTTAAAAATGACTTGGACCCGTCCAAGACCAGACCAGACCAAGGATGATAAATGTACAGAGTCGCCTTTTACTGATGTTCAAGAAATAAAGTTCGCCGGGAAGTAGACGATTCATAAAAGTTGCAGAGGTAACCGTTCACTGCCCTTGAAAAAGTTTTTTTCTAAAGGGCTGTGGGGAGTAAAAAGTTATTTTTCACTTAGGGATTGCACTTTTTGATGATTTCACTCTTTGTATTTAAAGTCCAAATTATCAAAATCTTCAAACCTAGATCCGCACCAATATAGCCTTTGCAGCGAGCTTTGTAACGTACAAATTCGATGTGGTTCTAGATTGTACACTTTATTGTCAATCGTTGATCAATTTGTACCTACTGCAATCTACTTCTCGTTCGCTATTGTCGCCATAGGATCAAACTAGCGATCAAGCGATTGATTTGGTCTTGATCGGAACGTGACTCTGTGGGTTGCAAGGTCAGAGACATCAGGCGTCCTTGGATCACCGATTCTACTATATCTTTGGGGGTGTTTCGTCGTCCCAATATATCGACGCCCGATACGAATAAAAGCACGTTTCAGATTCCGGGTGGAAAAGAGCACGTTTCAAATTCCGGATGGAAAAGAGCACATTTCATATTACGGGTGGAAAAGAGCACGTTCCGAATTCCGGGTGGAAAAGAGCACGTTTCAGGTTGACTCGAATACTAGCACATTTCGGGTTGACTCGAATACCAGCACGTTTCGGGTTGACTCGAATAATAGCACGTTTCGTTAATATTATATAATCCGTCTAACAATGGCAATCGGATTATAATATTAACGAAACGTGCTATTATTCGAGTCAACCCGAAACGTGCTGGTATTCGAGTCAACCCGAAATGTGCTAGTATTCGAGTCAACCTGAAACGTGCTCTTTTCCACCCGGAATTCGGAACGTGCTCTTTTCCACCCGTAATATGAAATGTGCTCTTTTCCATCCGGAATTTGAAACGTGCTCTTTTCCACCCGGAATCTGAAACGTGCTTTTATTCGTATCGGGCGTCGATATGGAGCCCCTGTTCACCCGATATCGTTTCCATCGCTCGATTTACAATATGCCTATGATATATGTGATACCTTTGGCACAATCCGTTTACACTTGGCTCCGTATTCACTTTGTTCAGGCTTCTGGGTGGCAAGGATGACGCGAGGAATCCGGATTAACTTGATCGAATTCTTTTATGGTGCGACTAATGGTGAGGAAAAAAAATCATCAGGCATCTTGACCTCTAAATTCAAGCTTATACAGCTTCGCGCTGACCCTAACGATGTAGTTGCTGTGGGCTAACCGCATGAGGCAAAGTAATGTTTATCGCCTTATAGTTAGGGAGCAGAGTGCCAAAATGATATATGATTTGATCATGTTTCACATTGATATGGATGAAAGTTCAGATCAATATGAATCGATTTGGTCCAGTCGACGAAGGTCGTATGTCGCTGACTTTTCGAGTTACAGCGCTTCAAAAATGTAAAAAAACTAGCTTGTTTTAGCCAAAAAGCTCGTCGCTTTTTTTCGTGAGGCACGATCGCCTATCGTTTTTTGAAAAAAGAATACATACATACTGAGCCTTTCTGAGGAAGCGAAACGAACCCTTCCCCCTCCACAGGCCTGCGTTGGGCATACCTGGGCGAGGGAGAGAGAGGGTCTGTTTCGCTTCCTCAGAAAGGCTCGGTATAAAGTAAAAAAACATATAAATAAACAAGAAAAATTGCACATCTGCAGGTTGGAAACAGTATCCATTGCAAATTTCATCGGAATTGGTTTAGCGGTTTGGCTGATTACGTGGTTACAAGAAATGGGGGGGTCACATACACCACTCTTGAAAATGCTCGAAAACGACTACCCAGGTGCCAAAACGTGCTCCCTACATGATTTCAGATCTTTTACTCGATCCGACGTTTTTAGCGATGGCGAATGTATAAGGCACTCCGTTTTTAACGATCGTGCCTAAAAAGGGTGTGCTAAATTATTTGATCATGTCTGCCCTTTGGACCGATGGTTGTTATCATCCCCAAACTCACAAAAACGAAAAGGCAGACATCCAGACCGCTGAATTATCGCGGGATGAGGTCGTAAAAATGATTAAAAAAAAGCTCTACACTGAGAGACTTTTCATGCGAATAATTGGTAAAACTATGTCAAAGTTTGATATGCTACCGACGGAAGTAGTGAAGAGAACGGAAAAAATAGTAATTATTCATAGCGCCATATCGAAGTTTGACATCGCTGTAATAGTCTTTGACAAAATAATACGAAAACTTAGTATAGTGAATATGAAATAAGATTATACTGCATGTCAAAATGAACCGTAGTAAAAATTGATATTCTTCTTTCCAATTTGTATACCAAATTATGCCAGTCATTGGTAGGGTGTATGTCAATAACTGAGACAAATATTCAAAAAATTGACATGGTCTATATATTAACTAGCCGTGAAACCGAAAAGAATAGTAAGAATTGCAACGAGGAGTGTCGATTATTCGTATGGTCCGTATTAAAGTGTCTCCCGAGTTTCCACGAGTGACTACGATCTTCGCCGAAAACGCACGAGGATACCGATGCTGCAGTGGCATACCGACTCTAATCCTATACGAGTGATGAACCTTTAAACAGGACGAATCCACTAAAGGAAAAAGAAGAAGAACCTTTAAACTGTCAAATTATCGGTATTAATTTTGAACAAGAAAATATTTTATTCTGAATATTGCTTGAATTGGAATGCTTTTTTCTATTTTCGAATGTTTGAATAAAAAATCAATATAAAAGCATCATGAAGAAATTTTCAATTCGAATTAAAAAAAATTTCGGCTATCAAATCAACATTTCAAAATAAAGTCCACTTTGTTAAGGCAGTTTGAAAAAAAAACCCAATGATTATTGATTTATTCAAGGAATAACCCGGAAACCTTTCTCACAGGCGGTGGATTATTCTACGCTCAGTATATATACAAGTTTCCGAAAATCTCCGGCATGTAATTGTATCGCATTGTATTGTATGTATATGTGTATGTGTAAATGTATCAGGTTTAAGTCCCGTTCTAATTTATGTGTGTATTGTGTGGTAGACTTGTGTGAAGCATATGTGTATCTACCCCGCTACGTGTAGCAATTTCTGTGTGTGTGAAGTCCCCGGCGTTCACTTCTTTTATTTTGCAGCGATGAGTCATAATTTTTCGTATGGTCCGTACGAAAAACTGATATTCTCGTGACGTCGCGTGAAACGATTATTCCAATCTTTCACATTCAGTGTATTAGTCGTGCTTGTCAGGTTGCTCTTATACAACATTGACATGGTGCGTTTCAAATACTACTCTGTTCTGGATCATATATTGACGTACCTTTTTCATTCATTGAAAGGAAAATATCAATTCTACTCATCAGTATGCACCATATGAATTTTTGACAAGCAACGCCGGGCTTCTCTACTTCCGTCGGTAGCATATCAAACTTTGACATAGTTTTACCAATTATTCGTATGAAAAGTCTCTCAGTGTACTAAATCATTTGATCATGGTTCTAGTTGCGCCCATTCGATTCATTAGGACTCCCGGAAGACAAAAAACAAAAGGCAAACATTTTGGTGACTGACTTTGAGGTGTACAATTTTTCGAAGTTCGCGCAGAATCAAGGAAAAGCGGGTATTACGGCTGATTATTGTTATTATTAATAGTTTTATGATTATTAAATTTTTGTTTCTTTATTCAATAAAGTTCAGCGTTAGTCAATTAAAGTCGTAATAAACTAGCCGGTTTTAGCCAAAAAGCTCATCGCTTTTTTGCGTAAGGCACGATCGCAGAGTGCTGGTTTGTTTTGAAATAGTGTTCAAATCCCCCAAAAATGTCAAAATTTTGATTCGTGATTAGAAGGCTGAATTCCAAAGCTCGCTATTATTTTCAAAATTGACAAAGATAGCAATCGCCATTTCTGAACCGGAAGTCGGATCGGGTCTAAAAAGAAATTTGCACATCTTCGGGGTAAAAAAAAGTATCCAGTGCAAATTTCATCAAAATCGGTTCAGCGGTTTGGCTAAGCTCGTGTTTACAAGCAACTTCAACGATTTGACACCGAGGCGCAGGAGCCGGAAAAATCCTAAAAAATTCCCAAAATTTTGATTCGTGATCAGAAGACTGTATTCCAAAGCTCGCTGTTGTATCTTCAATATTGGCAAAGTTAGCGATCGCAATTTCTGAACCGGAAGTCGGATCAAGTACACAAACAAAATTGCACATCTGCAAGCTGAAAACAGTATCCAGTGCAAATTTCATCAAGATCGGTTCAGCGGTTTGGCTGAAACCGTGTTTACAAGAAATGGGCGGGTCACATACACCACTCTTGAAAATGTTCGAAAACGACTACCCAGGTGCCAAAACGTGCTCCCTACATGATTTTAGAATTTTTACTCGATCCGACGTTTTCAGCGATGGCGAATGTATAAGGCACTCCGTTTTTAACGATCGTGCCTAAAAACAGTTTATTAGTACAAAGTAAAAGAACGTAAAAAAAAGAAAAGTAAAAGAAGTTGTTATAATGATATAATAGTGTGAACCCAAATATTTGAAACACGTTTTTAAAATTGGTCCTATCGATTGTTTATATGTAACATTAATTATTTTCATTGACACTTTGTAGGCGCGAATTTTTTTACTTGGAAATTGGCGCGAGCGTAGAGTTGAAAAAAATATATAGGTATTTAACGGGGTGTAATAGGTGGAATGTCGGTAAAGAAGGGTGCGTTTTTACCTAAAATCTTTTAATCGCTCGGTACTCCGCGAGGAAGGTCCAGAACGGGTTTTCGTTCAGGCGTTCGATACATTATGCTGTTACGTACTGACGCAGATGGAGAAACGATTTGAAATCGTACAAAAATTGTTTTTGGTAAAATATCATCGACGAAATTGTACAAAAAAATGGCCGCTCGAGACTCGATGCTCACCTGTTTGTTGAATTTTTGAAGTATCCTTGGTCTCCAGCAGTAAAACTTTCTGTTCGTCGCACACTGTGGAACTGCACAAAGCGAACGATATAATCGTTTTTCGGTTTTTCGCCTCAATTTGAGCCTCATTCTGGAACCTGCTTTCTGGCGACGCCAACCGAGACACAAAATTTTTCGACGATCTTTGCTGACGATATTATACGCGTAGTAGGATCTATTCCTCGCCAGATGACGCGCACTTCGCGGTCCTGCGATTCACGAACCGCCGTTCCTTGTTCAGTGCTATGACAGCTGAGCGTGAATTCAAACGGAAATAATTCGGAATAATAATAGTTATAACCATGAATTATTATTATTATTATTATTATTACACTGAGAGAAACCATGTATCATATTTCACCACATATCCCCGACAAATTACTACTTTTGATGGCAAGTTGACGTGGAGTCGAAAAACTAGGAAACGTAGTCATTTTTCAGTCAAGAGTCTCTAGCCGAACTGGGATACGTTACATGTCGCTCGGAACTCAAATTACAACCCGGCATTGTAAATATCACTACTTGTAGAAATTACAACATATTTCGTAAGTTTCCAGATGAAAGCGTGTTATTTCTACTATCTGCGACTGTAACACAGTCGTTTCGCACCGCCTCGCGATACACTGTGAAAGGCAAACACACATCTTCTCGCATGCGAGATGGTAATTTTTACAACTTGAGATAGTAAAAATACGTATCGGGTATACGAATATGGCGGACACACTAGCGGCCTAGCGGTCGGTCACCCGCTGCGTGGTACCGTAGCGCGCCGATAGATGGTTGGCAGTAGTTTTTGGATCTCGCGAAGAAATTTGCACCGTGTCGGCTACACTTACGTGTCACCACACAACCAGAATCATTCTCGACTTCAACGTCGTACGGCGGACGAAGGTCTACGGAAGCAGCTGTTGTTTCGTTATAACACTCTGACGACTCCGACGTTCTTTGAGTGTTATGATGGGATACAAAAGCCCAAAACATGCAAATTGATATTATTTGGGACAGAAGTCAGACTATTTATACCTGTGTGCCTGTGTGGTCTGATAGAAAATAAAATAAATAATATTGTTACTATTTATGATAGTTAAATAGTTCCCATTAAATTGTCGGAATGAAACTTCATATATGGACCAGTGGGATTACAGATATCTTCCAACTGTGTAGCAGAACCTAAATAAAAAATTAGCAGCAAATAGGACCGCTAACAGCGCCACCTGCAAATGGATGCACGGCCGCTGCGAACTAACTTCATTTTACTATCTGAGATGGTAAGAATTCGGACCCCACAGTTGTACATTATACGATCGTGTTATGCTTCTTAATACGATCGGAAATAGTAAATTTTAGCCTTCAAGTTGTAAACCATACCCTTCTTGAAGAGTAATATTCACGATTAGTGAAATTTACAAGGTGGATTTGTAATTCTTTGTATTGTGTGACCACACGTCCCTTTACTACCGAAAAATAGTAATTTGTCGGCGATATGTGATAAAATATGATACATCTTTTCTCTCAGTGTATTATTGAAAACTTCCGATTTTCACAACAATTTCAAGATGAAAAAAAAAATAACAAATGGCGTATACGACTGTACGCCTCTGCCTTGTCTAATTTTTTGATGATGAAACTTGAAAATTTCTCAAGAGATCCGGAATTTTGATTATTCTGTGAGTTTCACAGGATTTCAGTGTTGGTAGAAAAAAAATTAAAAAAATGGCGTAATAACTGTTATTGTTATTATTATTATTTCCATTATTATTATTGAAAAATTCCGATTTTCACAACATTTTCAAGATGAAAAAAAAAATAACAAATGGCGTATACAACTGTACGCCTCTGCCATGTCTAATTTTTTGATGATGAAACTTGAAAATTTCTCAAGAGATCCGGAATATTGATTATTTTGTGCGTTTCACAGGATTTCAGTGTTGCTAGAAAAAAAAAATGGCGCATACGTTTTCATTCCCATTCACAAATTTCACCACTTTCGAGTAAATTTTTTGCAATGATAATAATAATTATTTATAATTATCATAATGAATTATTTCGTTATGCACTATTATTATTATGATGATAATAATAATAATTATTATAATTAATCTCATTTTGGAAATTATTATTATAAATATAATGATAATAATAATAATAATAATTCATGGTTATAACTATTATTATTCCGAATTATTTCCGTTTGAATTCACGCTCAGCTGTCATAGCACTGAACAAGGAACCATGGAGTAAGAGGGAAGGAGACCGAACTCCGTTCCCAAAAGTGGGGTGAGTTTTCCAGCCATAGGTGAGCAGTTCGCTGCAAAAGAATACCGAGGTCGACGAGTCACGCATGCGCATTCTCTCGCAGAAAGTGCGAGTATGACAAGGACCACGAAACTTCGTGACAAGGACACAGCTAAGTCGTACTGCGCATGCGTGACTCTGTCTTTGTTTCTGTGGCAGAAAGTGCGAGTGTGACAAGGACACTGTAAGTCGTACTGCGCATGCGTGACTCGTCGACCTCGTTATTCTTTGCCAGCGAACTGCTCACTTATGGCTGGAAAACTCGCCCCACTTCTGGGACGCGGTCTCGGCAGAGTTCGGTCTCCTTCCCTCTTACTCCATGCAAGGAACGGCGGTTCGTGAATCGCAGGACCGCGAAGTGCGCGTCATCTGGCGAGGAATAGATCCTACTACGCGTATAATATCGTCAGCAAAGATCGTCGAAAAATTTTGTGTCTCGGTTGGCGTCACCAGAAAGCAGGTTCCAGAATGAGGCTCAAATTGACGCGAAATACCGAAAAACGATTATATCGTTCGCTTTGTGCAGTTCCACAGTGTGCGACGAACAGAAAGTTTTACTGCTGGAGACCAAGGATACTTCAACAATTCAACAAACAGGTGAGCATCGAGTCTCGAGCGGCCATTTTTTTTTTATACAATTTCGTCGATGATATTTTACCAAAAACAATTTTTGTACGATTTCAAAGCGTTTCTCCATCTGCGTCAGTACGTAACAGCATAATGTATCGAACGCCTGAACGAAAACCCGTTCTGGACCTTCCTCGCGGAGTACCGAGCGATTAAAAGATTTTAGGTGAAAATGCACCCTTCTTTACCGACATTCCACCTATCACACCCCGTTAAATGGTCTGCCTATGGAAAGTCAGCGGTCTGGATGTCTGCCTTTTCGTTTTTGTGAGTTTGGGGATGATAACAACCATCGGTCCAAAGGGCAGACATGATCAAATAATTTACCACACCCTTTTTTTTACATTTTTGAAGCGCTGCAACTCAAAAAGTCAGCCTTACCATGGTGGTAGACTATTTTTTTGTGGTTTTTCACATTGTCTTTAATCGAACAATTAAGGTCTGCCAAGTGTTCATTTCATATAAATATATTATAACAATATTTCATATAACAATATTTTTTAAATCATAAAAAATCGATTACTACTAAAGTCAGCGGTCTGGATGTCTGCCTTTTCGTTTCTGTGAGCTTGGGGATGATAACAACCATCGGTCCAAAGGGCAGACATGATCAAATAATTTACCACACCTTTTTTTTTTACATTCTTGAAGCGCTGTAACTCAAAAAGTCAGCCTTACCATGGTGGCAGACGCGGTCCTTAATGTTTCTTATGATACAAACATCGATATTAATAACGTCTGCCACATGATCAGTACATCAACGAGTGAGTACAAAAGGTTTTCTTACATCTCGAAGTAATGGAAAAGTCAAGGAATTTCGTGGTGGATACAAAACAAGACAGAATAAAATCTTAATCATATAGACATTTTGGCACCCAGCTCCCTAACTATTATATGCCTTGATTAAATTTAATACTGTTTCGGCGCAATGTAACTTCCAGGGTAACGTAGGCACATGGGTTTGTTGTTTTGTGGCAAAAATGAGTTCTAAACTTGGTGCCATCCCGTTACATTTCCTCACATAGGGGAGACCTGGGTAAGATGGGATTGGGGAAACGTACTTTCTACAAGCACTGTAAATGCAATATACTCAAATAACTGCCCGCCATTGGTATCACTCATCCAATTATACTTTTCGAAAGGCTGTGGCCATAGTAGAACAACGAATTTCGATATTACATCACCGGGCCTAACTAACCTCAACTCATACATTCCGATGCGTATAGCCGCGTATTATAAAACTACATATACTAGCCGAAACGTAAAAGAAATCAGTTTTATTGTGACAAAAGGTCTGGAGTGATTTATCCACTTTTACCGTCAGATCAATTAAACCCGAAAACATTATTCTCTTTTTACTACTGATATGTGCTTTTTGCGAGGTGGCATGCTCTCTGGTTTCGTTTCCGACCAAACGACATGTGATTATTTTTTGCACCACAGGATACTTAACGCACATGTGTGTACTACTCATATCGTTTGCCCAGAACCTACAATTTTTCCATCTTCAATTCCGAAACTCCATCTTTACGTAGCTAAAACTGTCTATTGTATTCGCCAAATACTGGTAGAATAATACTTTTCACAAACGTCAGCATATTCTGAGTTCGATTTTTGTCTGCTTAAATGCATGTTTTTCGGTCTTTCCTCTTCTAATGGCCACCATGTCAGAATCTAACAAAGCTCCTTATTCCAAGACTAAAAGCCTCAAATGAATATAGTCGAGTCCAGTATAATCTCCTGTCAAAGTAAATCCAAACCCGTAATAAATATCCGGCACAGTATAGAGTTTATATAATGGAAAACATTCTACATTTACGTTATCATCCATGAATACATTTTATTTCCAAATACTTTTTGTAGGATATGTTGACAGGTCATTATGAAATGAATAGTTTCACCATTAGACACGGGGTTACTTCGAAACTGTAGATGATCCGGTCGCTTTGTATACCTATGGTAAAGCTATTCATTTGTAGGCATAGATTAAATACAAGAACAAATTTTACCTCGAGAAGATTTCAGGAATTTCACGATCACGCGATTTTCTGATATTCATTATTCTGTCTAACGGTACGTCACCGTGAACGAGTGCAGAGGGATGTGTGCTGTCGATAGATAGAATTCACATGATTAATTGAAAAATTGATAGTCGAGGATCTATTACGTGGCTTTACCATGTCGCTGGACCGATTTTTCCAAATATCTTCCAGTCAAATGGTCGGGTATATTTTCACGATGCATCATCGTATAACCTTTGAATAAATGAGGTGCGAAGCAATCGCTGGAAAACAGGCTAGACGCTAGAGATACTTCACGAAAGCCATAGAAGTGATTCTTGGTCTAGCTGACGCTGCTTCTTCTTTCCTCCTATGCACTTGCAAGCTATTAATATTATCGACAGCAGAAAGGGCATACCTGTAGCTTGAAGATTATGCTATATACCACGTTTACGTGCACAAACTTTACTACTTGTCATAGCCGTTTACGTGTTGCTTGATTTTCATTAAATGCGTTTACTTGATCTATTTAATAAATGTAGGAGCTAATACGAGCTAATACTTGATTTTGACCCGTTTACGTTGTATCAAATAGTGTAAGTTACGAAAATTAGTAGCTAATGACACGTAACTCAATGCAAGTAATGACCTATGAACGGACTAAATTGTAACAAATAGGGTCAGTCTCGCATAGAATGATGGAACTTGCAATTTTTTTTCATAACGCGTTTACGTATGGAAAAATTAATGAGTGCTCATTCCATGAAAGCGAATTGCTCGAACTCTGAATCCATTCTATTACAAATGTATGACTACCAGATGGGGTGTATTAATATACCTATGTAAGGATTTGTAGCCAGCGTAGACTGGCGTTCATTCGCAAATCTTGATCATCTACAGTTTCTTTCGAATAACTCACAAAATAGTTTCTGTTTTAACTTTTCCTAATGCGAGATATCAAAATCTATGGCTCAATTTTTAGTTGGCCTTGGTTCATGAATGTTCACCGTATTTGCAGTTCCAAGAGAATGACTTAACTTTATCCATCGTAGCTGTGTACAGATTTTGATGTATATTCAATACAGTTCAACCCTTGTGATTAACCCAACACGTGATTAGTCACCGATCGACTTTCCAGCCGTCGAATCTTAACTGCTGAACTATTTTATTGCTTGAGCTATTTCGCCGACCAACCTCAGCGCTCAGGTTGAGTACAATAAAATAAATGATGTGTGAAGAACATTATGCCTAAATTAGCTCTCACATTATTGACCTACTCGTATCTGCTACTCTTGAATATGTGTACAAAACGAGGCGTCGGTCTGTATTTCGATTTGTCTGTTCTCTAAAGTCCATTGTTTTGCTGAATCAGTAACATTGCAGTGTTTTCATTTTATGGGATATTTATCGGTTCAGATAATTCTCTGAGTGGAGTGATACAGTCCGCTCTCTGAGTAGTGCCGCTCTGAGTAATGCCGCTTCCCCGCTTTCTCGCTCGAACGCGACCCCCACTACCGGCTCACCTCGAGTTTCATATTCGACTCTCTGAGTAGTGCCACACGCTGGCTCATTGAAAAAGCGTGGCAAACGGAGTGGCACTACTCAGAGAGAGCGAAACGAATTCCGACGACTCGAACGCGCGGTAGTGGTGGGGGTACCTTAGTTCCAGGAAAAATACTCCCCTAACCGCCCATCACCGGCACTACTCAGAGAGCGGACTGTACTGATGGCGGGCGATGATAGCAACAAAGTATAAATATGTCACATGAAGACCGGAGTAAATACTCTTTTAGACACCCACATTTGACCCGCCAAGTAGGGGAGACCGGGGCTAGTTGTCACACTTTTTACTCTCTGATTTTTAGAATTTTAGAATTATTAATCCATTTTGCTTCTTCTGATGCACGAAATAGAAACAGAAAAACTGTCTTCGGATAGACGCGCAGCGCACGACATTATTGGTAGTACAAACTCTGTGCGGAGAATCCAGCCGACTTCTACCGTCACCAAGGCTATGTCATTACCTAACACGGAGTAGTAAGGAGACAACACTCTGCGATAAAACTTGTCCCAAAGTTTGAGGCAAAGAGGAATTGAACGAAAAAAATACGTTCTTTAAATGAGTGAAAACCAGTGGAAACGAGTAGTTGATTTTCGCAAGCGGTGAATCGTAAGATCATAAAGGGGAGAGGGATGCACTACACGGGCTTACACCGCAGAAGATGCTTGAACCGCATCTTGATAGTTTCTCTACTTTGTGACTCTGTCCCAAAAACTGGACTAACATTTGAGCCGAGTGCTGTTTGAGTGTTGTCTCCTTCTTACTACCAGTACTGCTTACTACTCCGTGGTCGTCAAGTCTCCTCCCCTCTTCCTTCATGGTGGGTATCATGCGGTGGTCGCTCTTCTCTCATTCTTATCTATTGGCATATGAATAGAGATATTTTTATATATCCGGGGTCCATTAGCGAAGCTTGAAAGTTTCCTGAATTGGTCGCTGGAGTTCTGGCGCTGATGGTAGGGTAGTTCATGGTCGGAGTATAAACAATGTTTCACCTCAAAATAGCGTTTCAAGCTGCACGCGTCTAATATTCTTGCTCATGCTCTATTCTATTATATTGGACCAATTTTAAGAATGCGCCAGTATAGTTGTCAAAAAATGTTGTAAGGTGGAAGCTTTCCAAGTGAAAGGATTCGATGATTTTTTTCCATTATATAGGTTTTTATGACAAATTTTTAGACCTTATTGATAGATCGTTTCCGATGTTAACGCCCTTAAGACATTCTGAGGGGACCAGTATAGTGTAGGGATTTGGAAACAATCATCCGTGTGAGAAATTATGATCAACTATTCAAATTTCACAATCGTTTTCTTTCAACTATTTTCAAATAAGGGGGCATTCAAATACTACGTCACGCTGTTTCTGGCCATTTCGGACCCCCCTCCCCACATCACACATCGTCACGCAGTTTTTTACCCCCTCTCGACGTGATGTGACGACTTCGATCTCGACTCCCCCCTCACCTTCGTATATTTTGAAATTTGTCCGAAAATTTGTCAATATTTTGAAACTCGCACCATGCCTGTCGGTAAAAAAAAGCGTGACGTGACGCTGCGAGTTTATCCCCCCGCCCCCTCGTCCAGGTCATCACAGTGAAGCTTACCCCCCTAACAGCGTGACGTAGTATTTGAATGCTCCCTAACCTAGTCTGAACGACAAAATTGTATAATTTTTACGTGTTTTGGAAAATAGTATCTTTTCTGACGTATAGAAACTTTGGTTGAATGTATAACTTGGTTAAATGTAAAATTTGATGGTGTTAGAGTATTGACAGGAGTGGAGGCCTGGTCAATAATACTGTTGATGACAATTATTGAAATGTATCTTCATATCGTAGAACGTATCATCTTTCTGTACAAATCCGTAAGATCTTCCCGTGAATCCTTCAACCGGCCTGACATAAAACCCTCTCCTTTAACAAGAGTATCGCGTCGCATCCTTGATAATACATCACACTATATACAGTATATGATCCATAGATTTCCGGATGATTGCATTAGCCCACAAGAAAGGGTCATAAGGCTCACCAACAAGACGTCTTTTTGAGCAGAAATTGATCTTTCATTCTATTTATTAATTATGATCGCATGCCAACCGTCGATGAATATTAGGATCAAGGATTATTTTTTCAACTGTTTCAATGCTAATAGGTATATGATTATTATTCTCCCAGAGATGAGGCGTGAAAGGTATCTGCTAATCATATATGCTAATCGAACATCATTAACCTTTAGAGTTTCACGAATTGCAGTGAAGAAACGATACAATCGAGTTCATCGTTCGATCACCGTTGGTCATTGCTTATGGATCACGAATCCATTGACGGGATTTCCATGAGTCGGTAAAATTCACAGATTCAGAGTTCCTGGTACTGACTTACGGATACGTGATAAGGATTCCAGCTGCTGTACGTCGTCACGATCCGACCACACGATACGCATCGTATACAGTCACACCGAGTTGTCAAAGCTGCTGCATGGTCATATATGGAAACTGTGATACGTATCTGTACGTTTCCAGCAGCTGTGAATTGCTGTGAGGGTTGAGGAAACCCACTTAAACAGAGCGATGTGATAAACATTTAACAGAATTATTCAAATGTGTTTGTGTTGCTCTCCGGAGACTGTTCTTGATGAAGTGATGCTTATACCAGAATGAAGGTGAGCTGGCCGCGAATTGAGTCACATACCTATGTAGTTATCTCTGGATTATTCTATATAATTTTACGCCTGGAAACGAACGCGGCCACGACTCTGTAGTTAACGGGCCTTTTCCAGGTCAACTAGCATCCGAGCTAGCATCAACTGCTTGGCTTTATCGGTAAGAAAATTATTACGGCTAACACCTAGGCGAGTATATGGTATTGGTATTTAGTAATCGTGAATCGTGATACAATTGAGATCGTAGATTGAAGGTCAATGAGAAACAAGCGCCTTATGGTGAGTTGAACGGTACACTGAGAAAAAATTATGGTTGGGCCAACCACTTTTCAACTATAAAAACATGTAACTAACCGGACCCAAAATAATTTATGGTACACGTAACTCATTAAAAAATAGTAGTTGAAACCGAAATTTATGGTTAAGACAACAACTTGCACAGCTATTTGGATAACTTGCGTAACTACTTGGACGTAGTAAGGGGAACCATACAGCTAGCAACCAAAAACAAAGTTATTTGAACCACATTACAATAGTTGTAGCTACTAGAAGATTTGAACTATTTAGACAGTACAACCACTTTTTAAAGTTGTAGTTACTCTGATTATTTGTAACGGGGACCTAATTTCATGGTCATAACATTTTATTTTATTTCATAAAATCACGAATTTTCGTCGTTATAATAAAAAAATTAATTGTATTATGTTTTTTTCATTACCATTCACTCGGAATTCACCTGTTTTCAACGCCGCTACGCATTTTTAGTTTAGAAAAAACCGCACCGTTTTCACCGGGATTCGATCCGGGACCCTATCGCTCGCTCGCATTACTAGTCGCATGCCCTACCTACTACGCCAAACTATCTGTCGGAAATTGTGATACGTTTTTCTGACTTATTCTCGGAGTTATTCCGGAACTTCTCTTATTGTTGGTTGTACGCTCTAGTGCAAAACTATTTGAAAAACTTCTTGATCAGAGGACAAGGTTACCATAGAATATGAATAGTCTTCTGGATATATCTTATGTGCTGCGGGTGAGGAAAACTGGACCCTCAGTACCTTGAACTATGAGTAGTTCTGTGATAACGTAGAGGGACTGTTGGCACAACCATAGTTTTTGATTGAATGAGTTGATATTAGATTATGGAAAGTGTAACTAGATGTTTTAATAGTTATAACTATTGTCATTTTTGTGATAGCTTTAGGGTATTTATGGCGTAACTACAGTGTTCATGGTATGAGTTACCCAATTGAAATCATGAGAGAAGCCTAATGTTTGGGTGGTCCCAACCAGTCTTACGTTTGTGATAACGTAAGCGGACTCTTGACACAACTATTGTGCTCATGGTAAGAGTGACCACTGCAATATGGAAAGGATAACTAAATCTTCGGTACTCTCAACTACTGGCGCTGTTGTAATAACTAAATACGATTTTTAACATGACTATATTGTTTTAGTAGTTTATTTTACAATAATTATAGTTGGCAGTACATTAAATTTAGGTGTTCTCTACCAACACATCCATCTGTTGATCTTACCATCGTTACATATTACGGCAAACCATTTTTTAGTAACCATCACCATAAAAGCGGATTGCCTGTACTATACAATTTAGACTATATGAAAATAGTACGCACAACCAAATCTTTTTTCTCAGTGTAGTATTCTACAGAAATGTTCCCATTAGCTATGGTATGGACATACTTACAGGCTATGTCTATATAGGGCTCCTAAATACCTAAGAAACTTTGATCATTCGATGGACAATTCATATATAATTTAGAAACGCGCAATACGTAGACACACGGATTGAGAAAACAACGAAAAAAAAAACATGCAATCAAAAATTCTAATTCGAAGCAAGGCCGAACTACTGTGGCATCGAATATTGGTTTGTTGTTCTATAGAAAAGGAAAATATATGTGTCACATGGTATAAAATTACTGACACATATTCTATACGATTTTTCGGTTACTGAATTAGAGGGAATATTATATTTTTTATTTAGCTCGTATTAACAATAAATTTCAAATTCTTGGAATCAACAATCTGACGAACTGTGTCAGCACTACTTTTCTGTTGTTTCTTATTTACTCAAAAAAGGTTTGTGCCGAATACTGTATGCACTTTTCACGAACCATCCGAATTTGGCTTTTGATCGGATCTTAACTACACTGTGGCATCGTGGAATCTTCTCGAGCATATGACCACCAATCAGCTAGTCGAAACGTTAAAGATCCTTTAGCCAATTGCCACACCTGAGCATGACAGTTTGACAAGCCTGTCAACTCAGGAGACCTCCTTTTCGAGGAGCACCAAAGCGTCGATACTATTGAATGGTAATTTATACTCACCCATCGCTTGAGAACTGCGATATCGTCGAAGCTTCATTCTAGGAAGTCAGAGAATGGATAAGAATCAGGTACTTGCATTGCAGACAAGTAAGGGCAACACTATGCCCATTTATACTATGAAAATACTGACTGTCGGCATCGTACAACGAACAAAACTTTTGTCTGAAATGGTCTGATAAATCGAGTCATTCAAATATATTCTAGTCCGACCTCTCTATAAGCCCCCTCCCAATAGAACCGGTTCCCCTATTTCTCGCTCTCAGCGTTCCCCCACTCTACCTTGTAACCTGAGCTCGAGAAAGAGACGAAAGACGAGTCGTGCGACTAGGAAAGATGGCAAAGTGGGGGTACTTTAGTTCCTGGAAAAACTCTTCCCCTTGGGGGCCTGGGCGGCCCTATAGAGAAGTTGAACTGTAATAACAGAGGTTGTTCGTTTATTCCGAAGTTAATTCACCTTCATCATCAAATTTGAACGTATAGTGCGCATACTATAAGTAAATTGTAGAAGTAAATCGAAAGGGACGATCGAATACATTGAATAGGATCACATATCTCGGTCTCTTTTGATCTTGAGTTCCGACCAATTTACAACCTGTATGTCACTGAGTGACAAGTCGATCTTACGTATTCAAGGTCAGAAAATGAGTGAGGTATGTTTTCTGTTATCCAACGACTTGGACCAGTAGCCTGTCTACTAGTTTATACATTATTATAAACTTTAAGTCACCACCAATAAAATCAATCATTTCACATATTCATCCTTTCAATATTACGTCATTAACACATCGTATAATATACGACAATATCTTTGCGATATTCTCTTATCACTTTTTTATTACCGTGCTACACCTCAAACATTATCATGTTCATTATGAAACGTCAGTGTGCAGCCGTATCGACAATGGAATATACTCATGAAACCATGGCAGAAATTCGTTCGTAGTGTCTCAAAGCTGCAATCATAAAACTATATCGCAGTGGAAATTAATTTACAGCAGTGGTCTGATTTGCTAAATTCATTTTTTGAAACGCTCGTTTCGTACAAAAAATATTGATATAAATACCTGCGATCTATAACTTGATTCAAGTTAATCAACGAAATGACATGAATAAAAGTGATTGATATAATGATTGAACCGACTTGCATTCGTAGATTCTTCGAAAAGGAAGCAGAGTGGGTATCATATTGTAACGGAGGCACCCGTTAGATTGTGAGGGTGTCAGTTAGCTGTCACTTTGACGTTTGTAAACTGAGTATGCTGAGAGAACAGCTGATGATTTGCGATTAATAGATGAGCATGAGAATTATTATTGTAAAAAAACAGTCTTGTCCCGGACTTTAAACTGTGTGCACATACTTTTGATCTGCTGATTAAATAATCTTTTCACACATTTTTGACTTCTCTGATATCATTTCGGGAGTACCCTTAATTTATTCGTAGCACGGTCCCATCCGGAGCTACAATATGTATGTTTGAAGGGTCGGTTGATTATGAAACCGTACACAGTTGGATTTGAGATTATTTGATCTGCGGGATTAGCTGAAGATGAGGAACAAATTTCGTATACAGTCCGCTCTCTGAGTAGTGCCGGTGATGGTCGGTTAGGGGAGTATTTTTCCTGGAACTAAGGTACCCCCACCACTACCGCGCGTTCGAGTCGTCGGAATTCGTTTCGCTCTCTCTGAGTAGTGCCACTCCGTTTGCCACGCTTTTTCAATGAGCCAGCGTGTGGCACTACTCAGAGAGTCGAATACGAAACTCGAGGTGAGCCGGTAGTGGGGGTCGCGTTCGAGCGAGAAAGCGGGGAAGCGGCATTACTCAGAGCAGCACTACTCAGAGAGCGGACTGTACATAGAACTCCAGCTGGTTACTTTCGGAGTGAACACTTTTTTCGTAAAATTATTTGGCAAGAAACTGGATAGTTAACTTTCGCACTGAATTCGGTGTCAGAAATACGTTGCAGATCTCTTCAGAAAAAGTCTGACACTGTCGCCGAGAATCTCAGCTTGGTGATCAATGTTATTATTTTTCGTCATGTAGCCGAACCGCTCCGTATTCCGAAGTATCTGATCGAAACATTCATTCAGCTCATCGATGATAAATGGCAGTAAATATTTGGAAAGCTGTTCAAATATTAAATACACAGTCAGAATTTTGATCGTCCCACGCGTCATCTTATTTCCAAACTGAAAGATGCTGAACATTAAAGTTACTTTATGAAGCAGTTGAGTCTTTGAAGAAAGCCTAAGTAATATTGAAACGTAAATATTTCTTAATCTATCTATCAAGCGTTCTTGGCGAAGAAAAAGCCGCTTGTATAATATGAGCTAGAATTAGAACTAAAATATATAAACCGTGCAATAGAAAATTGAGTCGGTTTCGAAAGCAGACTCAACTATCCCCATGAAATTTTTCGAATTCAGTCCATTTCCTTTGTTCACTTTACCAATGAAAAAAATAGAATCGATTTATCTTTCGGTAATTCGTGTATCCGGTAAATGCTGATTTCCTGATGGTGTAGAAAAAAGGAGAAAGGAAAATCAACGTAACCATAATTAAGTGTCAAAAGTGATTGCGCAATTGAACAGAGCCCGCAATGTTAGAGTTCGATAAATATAAACTGAAG
>JAEUYN010000559.1:2500-58679 GCA_018257835.1 Euura lappo
ATTATCCCTGTGTCTCCGTCCGAGCCACAAGTAGTCGTCGCCGTAGGGGGACGTTAGCCTCGTCACGGGTTGTCGTGGATCGTTAAAATGTTGATTATTGCTTTCTTTTGTTCTTGATATTTTGTTTGGCTTGTATTGTATGATTTTGTTATCTGAATGGATCTCTTGAGTTAATAGATTACTGCCGTTCCGTATGATTGCGTGTGTGAGAGTCCGCTGTCTCTAGTATGCGTGAGTGAATGTGTGAGAGCGAGCGAGAGGAAGTGAGCGGCCCTCGGGTGTCCTCCTTCCCCCTCACCCAGCCTTCTGCTGTTTAGTCCGTAGCTTTGACTTTGTTGTTCTCTAGCATATAAGTTTTTCTTTCGGTCTCTGGACTTGTAAAGTTGTATAAAATCTGTCGGATTATCAAATTCCGTATTTACCTTCTCACTCGTACATACCGCTTTCTTATCTTTTGAATAAACTTTAGCTGCTTTGAATTGAGACTGAATGAGCGTTAATTACCGTGACCCCTCGTTCCCCTCTCCCGCTGGCTTGCCGGCCTAGTCTTGAATTTGATTTTTCTTTTGCCTTTTGTAATTTTTCAGCGGCACATTAGTGCCTGGCGCCCTGTCTCTTTGTAATCTTTGGGAGTTGACTTGATTTTGTATTAATTTGGCGGGAGTATTAATTGATGCTTTATCCCCGGCGTTAATAATAGTCTCGTTACAATGTGTTATAACTATTATTATTCCGAATTATTTCCGTTTGGATTCCCGCTCAGCTGTCATAGCGCTGAACAAGGAACGGCGGTTCGTGAAACGCAGGACCGCGAGACGAAGGTTGGCAAGCGCTGCTCGGCCCGACTCGTAACGCGAAACGATCCAACATGGCCGCGGCCGGTGCTTTATACCGAGAAAAATTACAGTCTTTTTTTGGAAACAATTTTTCGTCTTCATCGTTGAGTGAAATGAACAAGTTTTGCGATATATGTGAGTGGAATTATATTCCTGAGGGCGCTCAATGGTTCGTTTCCACCCTTGTGATGCGTAGTCGGTGATATCAGTGAAAACAAGTGACGGTCCCCACGCTTCGCGAAACAAAAAAGCCTTATTTTACTCGATTTTGGTGAGATACACGTTCATGCAGCTACCAATTTGATTACAAATCGTCTAAGGAACCCATTAAACACCCCCCCGTTCATATCCGGCTTCATTATTTTTTAAATATGGAAATCTGAGTCCAGCATGCCCTTAAGATCACATAACAGAACAGCTCTATCTCTAGGGACAGAGAATATTGCTTTCTGATATGAAACAAAGTAATCGCGTGACAAGCAAACTACCAAAACTACGTAACATCACCCGACGCCGCTTCAGTAGTATCATGCATATTTTGCTTGGTAAGCAAGTCAGCCGCTGGCCTATCCTCATGTTACCTTGTGCTTACACGAAAACCAAAAATTCGTGATAATGTTCGTACGAGTCGTAAAATTTTGAGTAATATCATACTATTGCGAAGCCAGCTCGTCACTGACAGACTCGGCGATCCTTTCATCGTCAGAAAATACATTTCGCAACGATGTATCACACCTGTAAGCATTAAACATATCCTGTTGGAAGTATATTTATAACTGAGTGTGCATTTCACTGAAGAGGTGTAGACGGTGAAAATAATTACAGGGCAAGGTTATGTTTTGGGAATAATTACATGAATATTCTATATTGGACCTGTGTGTGGTAAAGAAGCTCCTATACTCTCACATTGTAGAGCAATAGACAACTAGACAACTAAGTTGTTTGATACTTGAAGAGTGAATTTCGGGCAGAGTCGGAAGTCACTCCGTGACAGGGGGAAAGATTAACGTCAGACCAAAGTTAGGTTATGTAGCGGGTTACGGGATGCCCGAACGTAGAAATGTATTTTGTTTGACGATAATCCTTATATAAAATGTGTAGATGTTAGACTCACTCACCTGATACCGAGTTCAAGTTCAAATCTGTTGGAAAAGTGAATACAAGAAGCAAATTTTTTTTAACTAGTGACCGAGCCGTACAACGCGTTCGTAGCCGTTTGACATATCGAATCGAAACAATATGGCGGCGTCAGGCGAGTTCGTGCCGCTCGCCACGCCACAGCGCCAGTCTGCGCTATTATAATAGTAGTCGTAGTAATATTTATGATATAATATTTTATGGGAGCATTTCAAAAACGTTTTTCTTTAATCTCACAAACGCCGTGAGCGGTGAAACTATATCTCGAATTTCAAACGGCATAAAATTGTAATATTCGAAAATCACACGCTTAGAACAATAGTGAAACATCTAAAAAAATCTCGATTCAAGAAAATTGCCTCTGAAGTGGAATCGGTTCTCAGTCAACGTGACCACATATTTTTATTTTTCTGAAATTTTATATTGAACGTAATATTTCTCTGGAACTTATTAGATAAGAAAAAGGTTGTTTCATACTGCTATTTGGATGCTGCAGTCAAATTATGTAATTTTTTCACATGTAAAGGGACATTTTGATTATCTTCCTGGAGCAATACCGTAACTTGACTTGTCCATTATTTTTTGTCAAAACAGTACAATATTTTCTGAGTAATATTCCGCGATGAAATAAAAAGTTGGAATATTCAAATCGTTAGACTATTGTTGTAGGCGTGCGATATATACATATCATTCATTTTTCGATCAAATTGTGGTGAATAATTTTCTTTCAACAATTCCCACAAATTCTTGAATGGTTTTTACTTTTTCATTACTTGTGTAATAAATAATGTAATTCAAATTCTTTTTCATCACTTCTGTAATGAATAATGTAATTCAAATTCATTTTTCATTACTTTTGTATTAGTTAACATAATTCTAATTCATTTTTCATTACTGAGATAATTATCAATTGTGTTATTCAATTATTCGGGTAATTGAAAATTCTAGGTTTTTCTGCAAACTCTGCAAACGCAGTCCTTTTCAATAACTATACTTTTGCAATAATTATTCCGAGTGCGTAGAATATTAATTACCAATCCAAATACTCCAGTACATTTTGAGGACGTCAAGGCACTAAACAGGCTCTCATACGAAAGGAGTATACCCATGGAGTACCAGAATAGGTTATAATAGGACGTGCAGGTCCACAAGAGGTCCAACTATGGAAAAGATAGCGCTCCGAAGGTTCTAAATAGGGCGTGAGGACCAAAAAGTACTAAATAAGGTTCTATTTAGTACCTGCAGGCTTATATGAGGGCCAAAATTTCGACTCGGGAACACGATGCTTTCTGCATTGTGGTGTGGGAATAAAAAGCCAGCTGCCAACAGTTTCATTTACACACTACGTTCCGAATTCCAAAAATTACTTAGAGGTACACGCTGTACACTGTAAAAAATGTTCGTGAATTTACAACACATTTACTACACAAAAATCTTGTAAAATTACAAATTCGGCGTAGGAAAAAAAATTACTAAGCTTTTTCTTTGAATTAGACATTAAATTTTTGATTTTACTAAACTTTAATGGGAAAATACAAAACCGCGTTTGGAATTTGCTGAATTGTATAGTAAAAGTATTGTAATTGTAAAATTACAGCATAGTATTTTTAATTTGCTAAATATTTTTCTAAATTTACTGTACACTTGTGTGAAAAATTTCAATCACAGTCTTTTGAAATTAAAAATATTGTGTATCAAACGGAATTGCTATACGTCTTTATCAATTTCACTATTCAGTTTCTAAATTCCCAAACGCCAATTCCGAATTTACGTAAGTGATTTTCAAATTTGTAGTCTGATTTCGAATTTCATGAAACTAAGTCCTGAAATTGCTCCAACAAATTTTGATTTTACTGGATTATGTATTGAACATACCGCATTCAAAATATTGCTGAAAGCTATTCACATATTCTGGATTTTTTCTCAAATTAGCGCCAATCAGTAATGTGTGACTTGTCTGCACATTCTTATCAAAATTGAAGTTCGAAGAGAAATGAGAGTTTTTTTTTTCAATAAATTTACTAAAGTTGTGTGGTAATTAATTGTTATCTGCGGTTTACCTAGAAGTTCAAAAGCAAATATACTATTGTGATAATGTTTTATCAACTGTATTATCTATCTTGGTCGCATAGATTGTCTATTGTATATTCATCACATGAAATCAAGATTTACCATCAGTTAGATTGGCGTAGTAGGTAGGGCGTGCGACTAGTAATCCGAGCGAGCGAGCGAACACGGTTCGAGTCCCGGCGGGGACAAAAAACACAGCGGTGTTTTTCGAGCGAAAAAAAATACGTTTTCATGCGTTCAGGTTAACCATAAACATCTGAAATGTACTTGGCACTCTCAAATAATCTAAAAAATTAATTAAAAAAAGTTTTTTTTACCTATTTTTCTCCTTGTACATAATTAATACACATTTACTATAAAATTACTTAACCATGAGTATAGTAAATTCATCAACTACTTTTGAAATTCTAATTCATGTGCATATGAAATTTGCACATGATGAATTGAATAATGATGTCCAAATTTATTAAATTTAGTGCACTAATATTCTATAATTTTACCGGATACTGCAGTAAAATTGCAACTAATTTCTCCTAAAACTACCTGACAAATGTATAGTAAATTTGCTATCCTGTATATGCATAAAACTTCCAATACAATTTTAGTAAATTTACAACAAACATTTTTTACAGTGTATTTTATCTGATGGACGAGTTGTCGATGTTCGAGGCATTCTTTTAGCTGGAACATGCGATTTGCCAGCCAAAGCACAATTCCTCAATATGACTGCGTGTAATGGCCAATTTGGATGCCCTAATTGCACTCATCCAGGCGAGTCCGTCAAACACCCCAGTGGAGGCACCTCTCACGTATATAGATACGAATCTGAATCCAAAATGAGAACTACCGCAGAAACTAATGAGAACGCAGATGAAGCACTTTTGAATGGTCGAGCGGTAAATGGAGTCAAAGGCCCAACTTCATTTTCAAAGCTTATGCCCGATTTCATCGAGGGCATGGCAATCGATTTCATGCATGGTATTTTCTGTGGGGTTACCAAAAGATTATTGAGTCTGTGGTTCGATCGGTCTTTCAGTAACCGTCCATTCTCACTCATCGCGGTTATAGCTATTATAAATAAAAAATTGCTACAGTTGAAGCCTCCCAAATTTGTGCACCGTATGCCACGTTCGGTAGAAGATCTTTGTCACTGGAAGGCTTCTGAACTGAAATTGTGGTTTTTTTACTATTCGTTACCAGTACTCTCAGGAATTATGAGGCCTGATTATTTCGAACACTATCTTTTGCTCGTCACGGCAATAGCACTCCTCAACTCGGAGCGTATTACACGTCAGCAGCTTAGTACCGCAAAAAAATTATTACATAAATTTGTACGACAATTTGAAGACTTGTATGGCCTGCAATTTTGCACGATAAACATTCATCAGCTATTGCATTTGCCAGTGGTTGTGGAGAGACTTGGCCCATTGTGGGTGTATTCGTGTTTTCCATATGAGGATCTGAATGGAAAATTGTTGAGTCTCGTTCACGGTACCTCTAACATAGAATCTCAAATAGCGTCTGCACATATATACCTTCTGAAAATGAAAATCGAATTAGATCAACTACCGCCAGGCCCTATCCGCGACTTCGCTATCGATACCAAACACCAAGTAAAGATTTCTCAACGACTCTTCGAAAGTTGTTACAGCGTCGGTACGTATAAAAAATACGACATACTTCCCGATTTTCTGGAACAGGCAATTCTCAACTCTGGTCTTCCGGTAGGGAACGTTCAAAGTTACACGCGACTCTTGAAAGATGGTAAGTTAATCATCGGTGAAATGTACACGAGAGTCTTGAAAACCTCCTCCTCTTACGTGCTTTACAATGGACAAAATAACCAAAAAAGATTAGGCACTGTACTTAATTTTATAAAAATGTCTTTATGTGACTGCGCAAGAGAGTGTTTTTGCGAATGTCAGCATTATGCAGTAATCACTGAGATTGTTCGAACATTTTCGTTGCACACTAGTGGAGATAATAGAGTACGCTGCGAGCTTCCATATTTGCATAAATGTCGTAGAACTGATACTACTTTCCTCGTATCCGTAACAGCAATAGAATTCGTCTGTGTCTCCGTTTCTATCGACAATGAATTGTACATAGGAATGCCTGTAAATTATATGGAACTAGAGTGAGATATCACGTTTTTTGTTGAAAAATTCTCCCATACCCTTATTTTGATTACGTTTTTAAATAATTCACGAAATTACAATACTAGGCCCTTTTTTCTAAATAAACAAAAATCATAACTATACACGGTGGATAGTAAACAACAGACTAAAGTCAACCATGCTAAGATATATAAGCAAAAACATTTAGAATTGATTGTAATGAAAAATTAATTATAATTACAAAGTAAGTTAAGAGCAATTTAATCTTAGCATTTTATGTAGTGTCTCTATAATTATGCTTCAAACGAAATATATATAAATATAAGTAAATAATGAAGTATATAAATAGCAGTAAATAATTTTTCAATTACCACCTACCAATAAACAAAGGATTTGAAATCCAATACAAATTTTGTCGATTTACGATGTTGTCTCCTTATTATTTATTTAAACACCTGCGTAGATAGTGTAAAATTGTTCAGCATAATCACAGATGTGACTTTGCTGGGAATTTTGTTGCAATTTTTAGGTTCCACTTTTGACAAACAATCTTTAGATTGCGTATTTTTGTGTAAACTAGAGAGTTATGGAAATAATACACTAAAACCCGAAGTTTAGTAGAGTTTCAAAAAAACATATCCCAGATATCCCATAATCCTACAGATTACTGCCTTGACCCTACATAACCTCCTCTGAATCCAGTCTCCTGCCTTGACCCTACATACCCTCCTTTGGATCCAAAGTTTTTGGTTTTCATTGTTGTTGGCCAGCATTGGATCCGGAGTAGGCTATGTAGGGTCTTGGATCCATAAAGGAGGCTACGTAGGGTGAAGACAGGGGTCTTCAGATTCAAATAGGGCTACGTAGGTTCATGTCCACGAGATATTTGAGGTCTAAAAGAGGTCTGGGAGGGTCATCGGAGGTTGAAGTGGAGAGAAAGGAGGTTCACCGACAGCACTGAATTCCGCAAATAGGTCCTGGTAGGTTCAACGGAGGGTGGCGGCTTGTGCGATTACAAAAGAAATAGGTTCCGGAGCATTCAATGGAGGGCTAAAATTTCGACTCGGGAATTCACCACAATGACAGAAAAATTACTCAAAAGATCATCACTCAATCAATTCACTATCATATATCAAAACATTCAAAGCTTGCCAGCTCACGTACAAGACATAAGCGCTGACCCAATCTTCATGAGATGCGACATACTAGCTCTATCTGAAACTTGGTTGAAAAATGTTAATGAAACTCCAACAATTCACGATTATACACCATGCTCTTTTTGTAATGTACGTACGAATGAACGGTCAGGTGGCACTATTTTATATGCTAAAAACAACTACACCATTAACAAAATTGAAACAATAAAAAACGAACACATAAAATCAAAAAACGTAGATTTGTCACAAGCACAGTTTCAGACGGGAAATCATGCGGTTATAGTTGTTGCAACAATTTACTGTAGAATTGGTACCAATGTCCATGAAATTTGTAATACATTACAAAAGAATTTGGAAACACACACACTACACAACCATGAAAATCCTACACACACAAATGACAACTTCACTTTCACATTATGCGGCGACCTTAACATTGACATGCGGTCCGAGAATGGTCAATACTTAATAAATCTTCCGTGGGATTCCCTACAAATACAACTAAGATCAAATATAAACCACACGACTACAAAAAAAGGCACTGTAATAGACGTCGTGTTCGCGCGTGGAACACTCCACGTAGATGTAGAACGTTACACGAATTACTGGTCGTACCATTGTCGATTTTACATTTCACTATCCTCCGGACCTTGATCCACTGACTCATCCTTGTTTTCCTATCTCTGGTAGATTTCCTTTGAACTTGGAATCCTCAGACATATTCCTGCCCGTTCCATTCACGATTCTCCTCATGAAAAACTTTTTGAACCCCGAGATATCAGCCGAAGAGATTCGGGATCTTCAACGAAGACGCCAATGTGGCGAGGAAGAAATAGTGTAAAACTTAATATTTGAGTTTCCGTATTGTAATAAAAATACTACATTAATAACATTTTTCCGAAATATTATATTTCGTGACACAATATTTTCGTTCAGATTTACTCAATACTCTGCTCCTTCAAAGCCGTTCAAAGATACGTCGGGCAAGGGAAAACTTGGGATGGAGGGTGTGTCGTAAGACGAATTTTTGGTTAATTAATTCAGCTCATAAAAGGCTCCGTAAAGGCTCTCGCCTGTGCGTACATGAAAGGGTTTAACGATTGCCGTAAGACCCTGCACAAACCAATGTTGAAGGTACCGCTAAGTCGCCAGGTTCCACTACGCTATTCAATAATACGCTACTCTAGAGAGAGCTACACATTCACCAAATCGTTTTTAATGAACTTTAATTTATAACTCATAATTCAGGCATACATTAAGCGTCAGCTTGATGCGCCAATTCCAAATGTGCTCTAAAGCGAGACCACGCAGCTTCTGCGTGTCGATACTTGGTGTAGAGGCACCCTCGACAAGCCCGCACGTCAAGAAGGTCTTCTACAACACTTCTCTCACAGTAGGAACACGACAGAAGGGGTGGGGATTTTGCATACAAGATGTGTTCCTGTATGTGTGAATTCATCACTCGAAGTCTTCATTTTATTCAAAAGGAACGATCAAATCGAGTCAGGTCATAAAAAACACGTTGGTTAGTGTTCGACGTTTCGGCAATACTTCATTGCCTTCATCAGGAACTTTAATAACAAAGAAGCAAAACAAAAAAAGTATACATAAGAAAAAATCAATCAATCATTTCTTATGTATACTTTTTTTGTTTTGCTTCATTTTTATTGAAGTTCCTGATGAAGGCAATGAAGTATTGCCGAAACGTCGAACACTAACCAACGTGTTTTTTATGACCTGACTCGATTTGATCGTTCCTTTTGAATAAAAAGATGTGTTCCTGTTTGGTTTCACCTACGGCATCTTCACGAATGCTGAGAACATAATTTTGTAATATAATTTCTTTTGAGACCAAGAAGAGACCAACGTGGGGGACTTACAGACGGACAAAACAGTCCTTGCAAGTTATCTTGGACATCACTCCGTACTGAACATCGATGTATCGGGCGATGCCACACCGGGCCGCCTGCCATTCCTTCTCATACCACGAGCCGAAGGACTTTTCCTCCATGTGGGGGACGTCATTCCATTCGAAGCTGGCGAAAAATTTCCGCACACTTTGTGCAGTTGTAAGATCAATTTTGTCTGCCATTGAGAGAAAACTAATTGATTACCCAGCCCAAACGACACCCAGAACGAAAGTTTGTTTCGTTTCCAAGACGGAGATATTCTATTGGATAGCGGAGTCGTCGTTCTTTGTTTTATAACTTCTAATAGCTGTTTGATTTACTCTGGCGAGGGCGTAATTGTGGGGTGGCGATGAGACGAATACAACATACTAGTTTTATGCTTCAACAGTCGAATCATGCTGCAAATATAGACCACGCTACTACAATAAAAAAAAACCGCCGAAGTCGACGTTGTGTTCCCTCATGAATTTCTCGCTTCAGTTTACCACACCATCAATAATGGAAAGTTGACAATTTCGTAAAATATATTATTAAAAAATTAATACAATTAATCAATGATTTACAATATATAAAGATTTTGGTTTCATCATTATGTAAAAGTCATAGACACAAACAGTACACAACGGACACTAGTAATAGTTCACCGAGAGCCAAACCGTTGGAACGTAAACAGTAAATACAATTAATCAATGATTTACAATAGCTGAAGATTTTAGTGATGAAGCAGAATACTTTGAATTAATTGTTATCATCATGTTGTTAAACCATCCTTTTGTCAAGTTTCTGTAGTCACGAATTTTGACACTGGTAATAGTTCACCTAGGGCCATTTCTTCATCTACTATGAGTTTTATGTTGTCCAAACTGCTCACATTCATCGAATATATCGTCGACTTTTCTGAAAGCAAATATTGTCGTAGGGTGGTGTGAAGTATTTCTTCAAGTGAGTTACCTGAATGCACATTTATTTATACCTTGTTTCTGAATATCCCCAAATATTTCGATTTTCTGTCCTTGTTTATACACAATTGTTTCTGTCATGTTCAAAAGTGTAACTTCCAATTTGTGTCTTCCGTCGGTCACAGTCCCTGTATATTCGTTCGTGCCGTTGTTAGTTTTGAAAAATTCGTCCCTCAAGTATCCTTGGATTTCTGTATTCGGAATTGTTGGTTAGGAGATATAGATAATTAAATCATGATTTGAATAATCCGCTTTTATATCTAGTCCAGGCACTTTAGACGAAAAATGGGCTAATCTTCGGAAAAAGTCCGATCAAGCTGCAAATTGGTGTATACGTACCTTTCGACTCCCCAAACAATCTGTGAAAAGTCACAAAGATTCGGGCTTGTGCATAACTTTTTACAGCGGAAAAACGGCCCAAAAAAGTACCTTTTTTCGGTTTTTCGCCAATATCTTCGTTCCCGTCGATCCTACGGCTATGAGGTGTACTTATGAAAAATACAGAACGGAAAATTCTCTACAAAAAATGTGATATAAAGTTTATTGATAGCACTAATAGTTTTCACGTAATCGTGCATTGAAACTCCAGTAAAAAATTTGTATGGATATTTTAGTGCATGTAATGATCTATAAATATAGTTTTCTGTGCATTGTCTCCTAATTTCTACATTTTTTATAGGAATTGGGGTGGAAAAATGGTATATATATATTTCAGTGAACAAAATTTATTCATAATTCATTCAAAACTATCAATTATTTATATAATTATATTTTTAAAACAAAATGATTCTGACATTTTATTCTTCTCTATCCTCGATTCATGTTACCATTGGACTGGTGGAAAATACCAGGATTCAGAATCATCAATGGAGGTTGTTTCTGGATCGTCAATTTTTTCGAGATTATGGTCTTCGATTGGGGCCGCATTCAGGCAAGATGTTCCATGACAGTTGCCACAAATTGCTGAACATTGCAGTCCCAACTTTCGACAGCCGCACAAAGCGCCACAGCCTTTCGAACAATTACAAAAAATCATGTTCAAAAGACAATCCGGGGCAGGAGGTTGCGAGGTTTTTATTGGCTCCAATAAGCCATTTTTGAATACCCATCCCCAATCTTGAGGGTTCAGCTCGTTTCCTAACCACTTCTGCACTTGGTAGTAGACCCGATATAGGTGCTCTTTAGCCGCATCGACTGTGGGGGGTAACATACTCAACTGGACCGACTTGTTTCTGCCTACAGCTTTCATGAAGCACTGGTAACGGTATTCCCCTAAATCATCTTGGTTAACCGGAGCGCCATACACAGCTAGGAAGATGCGTATCCCATCCGAAGAAACTGACTCTCGAGAAGCATCACTGTGGTTGAAAATTTGAGCTGCAGCGCGTAAGTCATGACGTTTTGCGAAGAGTTTCAAGGCTGCAGTTTTTCCTTTATGAAAAAGAGCAGATGTTGTGTCGCATCCAGTGAAAGCGTGTAGGAAGAGAATATTATCTCTGATGTCTTCGTATTTATTGAAACTCCGAGAAGAGTAGAGCTTTCGCTGGATTTTTCCTTTACCTGGCTTGAGAAAGAAGATTTCTTCATCAATCGGAGCGCGACCAACCAAAATTACCAGAAGGTCTACATCTTCCCCAACAACGACTGTTTCATTTGTGCGTGAACATTCCAGAGCTGTTTCAATGATTAAAACGTCAGCATCATCTTGCGCCTGTTTAACGACATAATTTTTTGCTTCGAACTTGACAGACAACATTGAAATTAATCTGCTCTTGTTGTTGCTGTTGGAAAGGAATTTTTCCTGGCTCACTGTGACATTCATCGTCTCGTCGAAGTAAGTGTCAACAGATGAAGATTTGGCTGCACGACGACGTTGTTCCATGGCTTTCACGCTGTTGGTGCTATTGTTGTATCCATCGAAGACTACGACAGCGTTTGAACCGTAGTACCTTCGTACATAATCAACGTACTTCGCACAAATCGAATCAAAAGATTCATTCTGATTCCACATAACTCGATGCAAGAGGAACCCTCCGTCTATGACATACGTGACTGTCGTGAAATCAAGTTCAGTTACCGTTTGTTCACTGCCTTGACAACGCGACATAGTATACGTCTAATACGATGTAGATACGCTTTGGGACTGTTTGGGACTGCGTATACAGCACACCCCACCAGCAAAAAAGGGAAGCAGGTATAAACCCATCGCTGACGTCAGAGGGGAAGGCGCAGCTGCTGTTGGCGCCGCCACACAGAACGCATTATGCAGCGGCGCGAAACTATAAAACTTAATCCGAATTTTCATGCTTTCTTCCGTGGAAATTAATAGTTCTATCGATAAATTTTATATCACCTTTTTTGTAGAGAATTTTCCGTTCTGTATTTTTTATAAGTACACCTCATAGCCGTAGGATCGACGGGAACGAAGATATTGGCAAAAAACCGAAAAAAGGTACTTTTTTAAGCCGTTTTTCCGCTGTAAAAAGTTATGCATCAGCCCGAATCTTTGTGACTTTGCACAGCTTGTTTGGGGAGTCGAAAGGTACGTACACACCAATTTGCAGCTTGATCGGACTTTTTCCGAAGTGAAATGCTAAAGTTCCTGGACTAATCTCACTTCTCCATCCACAGTTGTTGACTATATCAGTAAAATTTTCTATCAAGATATCGTTTTCGGCTGGGTGAAATGTTCCTAGTATCTTCATCTTCGTGACATTTTTGAACAGCAGCTCGTACGGAACGTTCCCTTCATTAAAATCCGTTTTTTCCCTGGCTGTTGTGTTCTGAATTAAAAGAATCTACAATAGCAAGACTCAAGTTTATTAAAGCAATTCAAAGTTATGCGACCTGCTTTGATTCTGTAAGCTGGATCTTCAAGGGTAAAAGGTGTCTTTTAATACGTGTAACCTACTTGGTTTATTTCTATTGAGCTGCCAAATTGTCTTGCACTGTCGTTCCATGCAAGACAGGCAATTCTGATTCCATCGTTATTGTTCAACAAAAATTTCAGTAGTAGCAAATCTTTACCCTCTTTACTCTTATATTTTAGAATTTCCTTAACACTCTGCACATAAGCGACGATTGACCTACAATATTTTATGTTACACGTACAATTTCAAAAAATAGATTAAATATAAAAACGTGTGCTGAGCTCATTCGTAATAATTACACAAATTTGTCGTTGAATGTGACGTTTCTCAAGAACTCAGTCGTCGTGTAAGGAAGGGCCAAATCTTCGGATGCATCTGTGTCAGATGTAATCCTCAGCTTTTTTTTGGGTATTTCCTTCAAAATTTCTTCATTCTTTCTGCGAGACATGATTTTTTAGACTTCTGAACTATTTATAAGTTTATAAAATCGGTGATTGTATATGATTATACAAATTGAGTAAGATATAATTGTAAATATAAAACAGACGTGAAGATTTATATATATTAATTATAAAAATGAAACAGACGTAAAAATTTCAGTGAAACTAGATGTTTGAGACAGATGAAGGTGACAGATGAAGGTAACAGATGTTGAATTTTATTGAGACAAGATGAAACGAGCAGAACTAGTCGCTGCAAAATTTATGTGTAGGGTGGTCAGAGAAATAAGCACAACCTTTTCTTATCGTAATTAAGCGTGACATCTGAACACGTGATGATATGACCTTAGGGTAACTTGAGGCGGTTTTTCAAACCAGCTTTTAGCACTGTTGGTGTTGATGAGAGAGAAAGTTCTAAAAGCGTTTCAACTTTAATTGTCTCGTAGAGGCAAGTTTTATTAATTATTTCAACTAACATTGAAAATTCTGCAACTATAGGTCCAACCAATACTCATAATCCATGTAAGTCTTTTCTATTTCCGAAGAATTTTCGTGACACAAATATAATCTTTTACGTGGATTATGAGTATTCGTTGGGCCTATAGTTGAGGAATTTTCAATGTTAGTTGAAACAATTATTAAACTTGAAGTTGAAGCAACATAATTTGGCCCAAAATACATGATTAAAGATGTTATTTGAACCGAAAAGCCCATTCTTGAATTCTAAATACTTAAGTAGTCTGCCGAAAATATTACACGATAAAAGGTACTTATCAACGTAATACACATCTTAGGCCATAAAAAAATAACGCCTGGCTCTCCCACTCTGAAAATTACACAGCACTGAGAGGATATATATATCTAGGTCTGTGATTTTTTTCAGATTAAAAACAATGTGTTTTTCCGCAATCTCTAATTGTTTCGGGAAATGCAGACAATTTTATGTTGAGCGATCGAAAATCCCAATGCCCCATTTTTTTCCTGAAAACTATATTCTATTGCGAAGAAAATGAGCCCAAGTTGATCTCTCTATGACCAACGTAGCCGGAGTTATGATTTTTTGAAAGAAAAAATGCGCCAAAACGAAGAGGTTGCGTAACTTCGAAAATATTGAGAATAAAAAAAAATGCTTTGGCGAGTGTTTTTTTTTTTCATCGTGGACTACTTTTTCTGAGATCGACGTCAAGAGCAGAAAAATTTGTCCCAAAAGCCTTGATCACTTGATATGGAATTGCCCATGATACTTCTATTTCCACTGTTCTTCACCTTTCTCAAGGCGACAGAACACCGTCTACATTGAAACCAACGATCATGTGTCATGTGGATTGGCTGTCCTTACATATTCTGACCGCGGATCACAGCTGTTTCAACTATTTCTAGTTATAATGCCGTGGCTGGTGATTGTTTCCCAAGGCTCCCGATTCTTTGACGTACATGAAAACTTACCATTCCAAACATCAGGCATGCGTTTCATGATATCTTCACTGACTTGAGAGATAGAATTTGTGGTCGTAGATTTTTTTTAATTCTAGGCTATCACACAGGGTCTAATTCGATCGCAAAGGAAGCTGAGAAAAATTATGAACCCTGCAGTAGGACTGGTATTTCCAATTGCTAGAAAGTGCACCAAACCTTTCCCTTATAATGATGTCCTATTGTTACAATATGTAGCCAATAAAGTTAGATATATACTAGGGACTTTGCGCTGTATCGAGCCCCTAGTCATAAACCAGAATCCCCTATGGATACTAGCACTGGATTTCCGGTGTGTACATTTCCTCCTTCTTCTTCCAAGACCCATGAACACGCATGGACGTGTCATGTACATGAAAAGAAACGAATATATATTTGGTCAGTAACAAAATAAATCAAGAAACAAACAAATATATCCCGACTCGTATTTAAACCACCTCACAAATCCTAACCATCACAGGTTATGGGCCCAGGTACCGCGGATTGTCTAGATAAACGTGGATTAAGGAAAGTGAGGTTAGTCTACGGCGTGGTAAACGCCGGTCGGTCGAGTTCGGTCAAGTCAGTGCGCAGTGAAACAATAGAAGCATCATGGACAAGGTATACGTCAATACGGGCGTAAAACTCGAGGGAATCAGCAATTGGAGCGTTTGGAAATTCCAAATCAAAGTGATATTACAATCCATGGGTTACTATGGTTTGGTCAGTGGAAGTGAGCCGATGCCGGTGTTGGGCGCAGCAGGTTACGCCGACTGGGTAACAAAGGACGGTAAAGCCCAAGGAATCATCGTGACGCATCTCCACGAACGCGTCATGATTCACATTTTGACCACAAAGACAGCTCCGGAAATGTGGAGCAAACTCATGTCAGTGTTTGAAAGAAAATCAGCAACGAGTCTGCATCTCGAGCAGCAAAAATTTTTCTCACTGAAATGTGAAGGAGACGACATATCGATGTTCTTCGCCAAACTGGAGGAAATCCGAGACAAAATCGCACAACTAGGAGAAATCATCTCTGAGAGAATGATTATAACCAAAGTGATAACGTCACTACCGAAGAAATACCAGCATTTCGTCGCCGCATGGGAGTCGGTACCAGCGGAAAGCCAAAACATGGCTGAGCTAACGGCGAGACTGCTCGTTGAAGAAGAACGGATCACCGATAGAGGCCCGCAGGATAAAGGGGAATCTTCAGTAGCGTTAGCGAGCAACAGTTCCCAGAGTGACGTGAAGTGTTACGGATGCGGTGGAGAAGGACACTTCAAACGCGATTGTCGGTCGAGTAAAAATCAGTGCAACTACTGCAAGAAACCAGGGCATCACATCAGCAAGTGTCGAACGAGGTTGTATAAACTCAAGAAAAAAGGACAGAAAGACAGTTCGGGACAAGAAAACAGTGACAAAAGCAATGCTTATGTAGCCGAGTTCAACCACAATCAAAGTTGGTTAGTGGACACAGGCGCTAGTGAGCACATGTGTTATGAAAGGACAATGTTTACCACTTACACAGAGCTATTGGACCGTAAGAAGGTAGTGATCGGTGACGGTAGTGAGCTAGACGCAGTCGCTTGTGGAACAATCAAAGTGAAAGCGTATGACGGTGTCGAGTGGGTAAACACGACGTTGAACAATGTGCTACATGTGCCAAAAATGACTGTGAACTTATTCTCGGTGCGAAGCATAGCCGACAAAGGTTACCAAGTAACATTCAATAGTGATAAGTGCCAGATCTTGAGGGACGGTCGAGTGACGTCCATCGGTTACAGGAACCAGAAGCTTTACGCTATGTGTTTCAAAGGAACTGAAACGGCAGCGGTAGGGTATGCGAAAGAAAACTTATCCGTATGGCACGAACGCTTAGGTCATCAAAACATGACCTACGTAAGAGACATTCTGAACAAAAATAACATTCCATATCACGTAGACAATATCAGGTGCATAGGGTGTGTAAAGGGAAAAATGCACAGGGCTCCGTTCAAACGTAGCGAAACTGTTACGATACGCACGTGTGAGCTCCTACACATGGACACATGTGGACCCATGGAGGTGGATTCTATCGGAGGCTCCAGTTTTTTTGTTCTAATCAAAGACGACTACTCCGGTTACAGGTATATCCAATGCGTGAAAACAAAACACGATGTAATTGGCAAGGTCAAGAATTACATTCGCTTAGCTGAACAGGACACCGGAAACAAAGTGAAGACTTTGCGATCAGACAATGGAACGGAATTCATCAACGACGAAGTGCAGGCTCTATGTGAAGAACTGGGAATCCGTCATCAGAGATCAATAGTGTACACACCTGAGCAGAACGGTAAGGCAGAACGAGACAATCGTACTATAAAAGAAGCTGCGATGTCGATGACAACGGCAAAAGGTTTAAGTAAAACGCTTTGGGCAGAAGCCGTGTCTACTGCAGCATATGTATTGAACAGAACGGGAAAGAGCTCAGTACCAGGGAAAACCCCGTACGAGCTGTGGTTCAATAAAAATTACAATATAAGTAATTTGAAGATTTTTGGCACGAAGGTAGACGTACTCATCCCCGCCCAACGAAGACTGACGTGGGACCCTAAAAGCATAGAAGGTCTCTTCGTTGGTTACGGCGAGGACCAGAAAGGATACAGAGTATATTTCCCAGAGACACAAACGGCGAAAGCAAAGGTCTTGGTCAGACGGGACGTATCCTTCCCCCCTGATCAACAACCAGCTCAACAAGAGGTCATGACACTCAATCCAGAGAACGAGGAGCTGCGAGAAGAAGAAAACGAAGACGACGCAGAGGATCTTCAAGGCGACGATGGTAACTCCGACCATCAATCCGGAAGTAGCATCTTCGAAGAGTGTCGGGAAGAGTTGAGTGAACAAAGTGAAAGTGAGTCAAGTGAGTCGCTAGTCGACTTAAACGCCACAATAGTGCGCGAACCGGGTAAACGAAAAATAGTTAGGCCGAATAGGTACACTGACTATGAAACAGGGTACATCAGCGTACTAAACGAACCAACTACTTACGAGGAAGCGATCGAAAGTGTACACTCAAAGGAGTGGAAAGACGCTATGAGTAGTGAGTTGAGTGTATTGCGAGAGAACAATACATGGACTTTAGTACCTATGCCTGTAAACAAAAAGGTGATCGATAGTAAGTGGGTATACAAGGTAAAACAAGATAATGATGGAAACCCATCACAATTCAAAGCTCGTTTAGTAGCAAGAGGTTTCCAGCAAACAGATAATTTCGAATTATATGATGTGTATTCACCTGTTGCTAAGATAACCACTTTCAGAATCTTGTTAGCTGTAGCAAATAGATTAGAGCTACCAGTGCATCAGATGGATGTACGCAGTGCCTTTTTGTATGGAAATATAGATGAGGAAGTTTATATGAAATTACCAGACGATGTGCAGAACGAACAAAACACTGTTTGCAAATTAAACAAGTCAATTTATGGCTTGAAGAAATCTCCAAAGTATTGGAATCAGAAGTTCGATGAAGTTATAACCACAAGGGGTTTTATTCGTTCTGAAAACGATTTCTGTCTGTACACGAAATGTAATCATTCCAGTAAATCTTATCTATTGTTATTTGTGGATGATATCTTGGTTTTTGGTACAAATGAGAAAGAAATCTGTGACTTAAAAATGTACCTGGGAAGTATTTTTAGAATTAAAGACTTGGGTTTGGTGTCAAACTACTTGGGTATACGCGTGACTCAAAAACTAGAAAAAGGAGTTACAGAACTGAGTCAAGCCACTTATCTAAGTCAAGTGCTGCACAGATTCGGTATGAGTGATTCTAAGCCGATGGCAACTCCCATGGAGAATAAATTCCAGTTTGTCAAACCAGACACAAGTAATCCAGACTTAGAATCTAAATGCAGACAAATAATAGGTTGTCTCATGTATGCAGTTTTGGGAACCCGACCAGATTTGTGCACTAGCATATCTTACCTGAGCCGATACCAAAACTACGCAAACCAAGAGCTGTATACCGCGCTCAAACGAGTACTGCGATATATAAAGCATACCCTAAATGTAAAATTAGTGTTTAAGAAGAATGTTCAGGTAAAAATGCTAATTGGATATGTGGATTCAGATTGGGGCAACGACGTAAATGATAGGAAATCAACGTCAGGATTTGTATTCAAACTGTTCGATTGTACAGTTGCTTGGTCGTCGCGAAAACAGCAAACGGTCAGCTTATCGTCAACCGAAGCAGAGTGCATTGCGCTGAGCTCCGCCGTAGCAGAAGCCTGTTGGCTATTGAAACTCTTGAAAGATTTTAGAATTGCAAGTAAACCGGTCGAAATAAATGTCGACAACCAGGCAGCTATTGGGTTGGGAAAAAATCCTGAAAACAATAAAAGAGTCAAGCACGTGGACATCAAGTTCCAATTCATTCAACAGTCGATCGAAACTGGCTTAATAATTCTTAACTTTGTTAAGTCAGAAGATCAAACTGCCGATCTGTTCACAAAACCATTAGCGAAAGAAAAGTTTAACAAGTTTGTAAAAGACTTGAATTTAGTCTGAATAAAAAAATGGGAAACTATTATTGTGGTTTCTCATATAGTTTGTGTTTATAGTTCCTAAGTTGCTGTATGGGCTTCATAACCAGGGGGCGCATTAGCAAAGCCTTTTTTGTGTGAGTGTCTTCGTTTATTGCTCATTGGAGAACAAAGAAAGAAACTGTGTACCTGTAAAATTATTTCTGTGTAAACGAAGAACGAGGAAACTTTATTGAGGGGGCGTGTTACAATATGTAGCCAATAAAGTTAGATATATACTAGAGACTTTGCGCTGTATCGAGCCCCTAGTCATAAACCAGAATCCCCTATGGATACTAGCACTGGATTTCCGGTGCGTACACTTCCTCCTTCTTCTTCCAAGACCCATGAACACGCATGGACGTGTCATGTACATGAAAAGAAACGAATATATATTTGGTCAGTAACAAAATAAATCAAGAAACAAACAAATATATCCCGACTCGTATTTAAACCACCTCACAAATCCTAACCATCACACCTATAAGCGTCATATAAATAACTGCAGAATGTGAAGGCGAGAGTTTTGATTTCGGATATTGATTGATTGTAATTAGGGGCATTGACTCTTCTCCGTATGTATTCTAATGTGTTCCAATTCCATCGGCCGGATATATATATATCCCATTCTTTCGCTCCCATCCGATCGTCGCGTCGTCGCGTGGAATAGACTCGGCGACGCACAGTGGGCGGAATCGACCAAAAAGGCGCGCATAAGTGAAAAAAATTAAAATCGTCAAATCTGTCTGCAATTTGTTTTACTCATTCAAAATACCTTCACGAAGAGAAAACAAATATTATGGCATTCAAATTTTCGATCTAAGTCCTTATGAAATGTCGTTGAAATTGGTGTTTCCATAACACAAAAATTATCAGCAACGTTCTATTATTTTCGAGTTTACTCTGCGCTAAATAGAACTAGGCAGGAGGTATAATAGCATTATATTTTTGCATGTCCGTTCACACTATTAAGAGAGCTTCATTTTGGTTGAAAAACCATTCAATTATCTTCGGTCAATCAAAAGATATATCCCGTTGAAAAAAATTACGTGGTGCATTGAAAAACAAACGAAAAAAAATAAAAAAGGCGTGCATCTTTTTTGCCTTACGGAGGCTTACGGTGAATCTTGTGGGAACTTGTAGATTGATTCTCCGTGAAAAAAGTGAATCTAGTCTTATCTGCGGGGATTTGCGGGTGTCGATGTAATCTAAGAAACAATACCTTAAAATGCGAGAAATCTCATTTTATACATATCATTTACTCAACCTCAGAGATATATTTTTCCATTCTCATGAGCGAAATGTTCGTCATGGTAAAACACCATGACAAAAATTGTGTTATCAAATTACTCGCGAATTGTCAAATTGACGGATATTTTCGATAATTCCTTATATCACGTCTGATCCATTAATAGCCAGTATACGAAACCCGCCCAAAAAAGGAACTATAAGCCTCGTGAATGAGGAAGTATCATTAACTTATTTTGTCCTCTTATCCAGCAATTTACTGATTGAAACTGATAAAAAAAACTTGTTGCGACTAATTATTGATCGCTGGTTTTCATGTAAATCAAGTTTTTTTTAAATAACGTTCGAATTCTGTGGTCACGTGTGACGGTACAAAGTACCCTTTACGCACAAATTTATCGTCTGATGGCACTACGGACAACTATGGTCAAGAGAAGAACATGGCGGCCGAGGTACTGCGTGTCGTCACGTACTGGCATTTGAAAGTTGATCATTTAAAATTGCTGTTTACAGTCGACAAAAGTTGATTCTATCATTTTCATAGTTTTTAAAGATTGTCTTCAATTATCACGCACCCATTTCCAATGGACATTCGTTACTGCAGTATAATATGAGGAAACTTCCCTATTGCCGATTGAGGTTTTAAAATGACTGAAAGAGCTGGATAACTGCAATAGGGACAGCAGTGGGGCTGAGGACGGTGAAATTAATAAATATAAACTTCAATTAAATTGTCCCTAAACTTTTCTACCTGCGTTACAGAACAGATATCTGTATTTTTTTGTCATAATCATACGTTCATCTTATTGTAATGTGACGTTGCATTCCGCAATCGTCACAGGTTTTGTTAACATCCTGAGATTTGGGCGACAGATAACTCTGGGGAGAAGCAGCCAACAGATCATTAGGTTAAGTATCGTAATAATAGGCCTCTTTTCTTTCGTTTCTCGATGTCTTTGTTTACTACGAACTATGTACCGCGTAACGACGCGCAACGCCTCGAGATCATCCGCCGATGGACAAGGAGCCACCGACGACTCGAGAGCACGGGACACGAGAGCGAGAGAGAGAGAGAGGACTATCGGACTGGGTTATACCGGCTAAACATCACCTGAGCCAAGATCCCGTGACGCGCAACCCAGCGTTGCACCAGGAGGTGCCAAGGGCTAGCGTCAACCAAAGGGAATTACTGCCGATTTTCGATTATGGATGCCGACGTAGAGGTCGAACAGGGTCATACACGATGTATCACCTCCCGCTACGCCGACTAATCAACCTGGGGTTGAACCACCAGCCGTCTACGAATTCTGGATGCCAAGGAGACGGTCGAATAGGGCTGTGCGAAAACACAAAAGTAGCACACTATAGCCTCCCGTCCCGATGACTTATCAGCCAGGTGCTGAACCAGACGACTACCGCCGACTATCCCGACATCGTTACCGCTACCGAGGGCCGAGGCCACGGCTCCGTCGCAGCGTTCCTGGGAATAGACAGGCTTGTGCTGCAGGTTCTGAGTGACCTTCCACAAGTAATAACGTGGGTTTGGAGGAGATTTCACCTTGAATCGCCAAACGCCACCTAAAACCTTGGTTAGGCTGACTCCTAGTGAATCACGACCAAGGGCTGTGCTTCCACCCGGCGATGTACGGGTAGTACAATGACGAGCAATCGAAGAGTCCGCGGTACGCGGAAAAGGTAGTCCAGAGCCGGCATTACGACACTTGACGAAGATAGAGCATCGAGTATTCCCGAAATTCGCATGAGGGGTCACATGACCCACATTGACCAATCCTGTAATTGAGACGTCCATCACGACAGCCTCACTGATCCTTCTCGCTTCGCACCTATGACGCACCTATTTAAGCGTGACACGCACCGCACCGAGCCTTCTTCTGCGTTCATCTGTCGCCCTGACAAGTAATCCTTAAGACTGTGCTCCCGATTATCGATCCCGAACTACCGATCTGTGATACCGAGTCGCCTATTTTTAAGTGTCTGCGTTGTAGTTGAGTCAGTTTGTGTATTATTCTGCTGTATTAAGGTAAGGTCTTCTTTTCTATTGTAAAGCCGAGAACTAGCTCTGAATCGCGAGGTTATTGTGTCTTATTTGGTTGTTTGCGGCTCACGAGCCTTTAGGCCGTGTCCCGATACTATGTGGTTTCTATTTTTCGTCTGTATCAATTTCTTATTCCCGATTTCCGAGCTGGTTCAAGACTGATTGGGTTTTGGATACTTTCTCTGCGATTTCTGTATTTTTCTTGATAATTTCTGTCATTTTCCCTATTAATTACCGATATATTCTCATTCTCTGTATTGATTGCGCATGAATAACTTTTACTAGGTTTTGGATTACACTGTGTTAATCGCTTATATTATCTGCTATTCATTTGCTTGATCTATTGAATATTTTTGCTATTTTTCTGCTTTTGTCTTTCTTAATTTCCGATTAATTATGCGATCTGTTGTGCGAATTCTCCCGGAGCAGCGAACGTGGTTGATAGCGTAGTCTGTAAGTTAGATAATAGTTCTTTTCTTTATTCTTTGGTCTAATTTTCATTCAGTCTTTCCGCTATCGTATTAATTCGAACATCTGTATTTTCCCGTTATATTATTCGAGTCTTTTTCCCGGTAGATTCAGCGGAATCTACCCGGTCTTTATTAATCATTCCCGCATGAGAAGTTCATAATTTATAAAAGTTGTATTATATCGAATCTGAACACACCTATTCTGTTATATGCTTTGTTAACTGGTTGATCGGCTCTTCTATCCCGACTTCCTAGAGAATTGATTAATTATTTGATTCCGAACATAACTTTCTGAACTGAACTTGTTTAATAACGCTTGCTATCGAAATAATATATGGGATAAGACCCAATGAAGGATATTACTTTGTTTAATTGTTTAATTTGGCAAACCCATCCCCTCTACCGTATTATTACTACTTTATTCTGTGTTAGCCGAGCTCATCCGTCGTAATTCTCTGATTCTCGTTGATTATCGTCTGTTCTATTGTGTTTTATTTTCTGATTGACATCCTGGGATGTCTGGCGCCCAAATTCCGGTTTTAGTGTATTAATTTATTTGTCTGAGCATAGTTTGTGGTAATCAGAGATTACGCCGTAGGGTAACACGTGAAGTCACCCTCACTTCATTCCATTCGTGGAAAACGTTGTTACAGTAAATAAACTAAAAAATGCTAAAATGAATTTATTTATTTGATTCTGATTTTGATGAATAATAAACTATTGTAAGTGAACGAATTATTCAACTATTTATCGGAAGTGATAGATTGTAGTTTAAGCTTCAATTTCGGTTCGCACAAAAATCGAATAGCACATATGGTTTCGTAGTTATCAGCCGATTTCAATTATGCGCGCCTTTTAGGTCGATTCCGCCCACTGTGCGACGTGTTGCTCGCTTCTTACACTGCGGCTGGCACCGCGCAGCAAGCACCACCGAGTGATGCCACAGTCCTGTGCCGGTCGCTTATCTGGGCTACAAATTGCGGACTCGGATCGGCTGAAACTTGAAAACCGCTGCTCTAAAATAAATGTGAAGGAATGATTCTCGTCTCAATCGACGCCAAGGTACCCGCCAGTGATTCTGCACGGAGAAAAATCGCCTGTTCAGAATACCATAATTAATGTAAATTTTACCGAAGTCGCGGTGCGTATATGGATAAAATGCCTGTACGGTAATCTCTACTTCATTTGTCTGGTAAAGGTTGAATGTCAAATTCTGGTTCTCACAAACAATCCCAGGCATCAAAAATACCAAACCGTTTGTTATACTTACTGCGTTCAGGCAGCTTAGTTACTGGTCAATGCTCTGATTACTACGACAAAAATAACGATAACCCCGTTTAGTAGCACATATAACCAGCCTGTACGGTACACTCATCAAGCTGAGGAAATAGTGAATGCATGAGTTACCAGTGCCTGTAGTTGAGAGTACCGATCAGTGCAGTCGTAGCTAAAATATTGTTTTGTATGCTGTACTAAACTGTTTGGTAAAATTACTGTACAGGCATTCATATGGGGGCCAACCTGTGCATCCGTTGCACATTTTGCACCGGCCAGGTAGGCTTGTGCATCCAATCCTATTACTCAGCCAATCAAAAGGGATTAGGACTCGGCGGCCCGGGACTACCTGGAGCGCGCCTGGGTCGCTTAGAACAATAGCTTCTTGGAATTCATTACCTGCTTACGAATATTTTCCTGAATTTGAAAATACAAGGAAGAGATATTCCTACACGGAAAGAAATCTGTTGCGAATATCGCATGGAAATGTACCATGCGATATTCGCAACAGGGGTGCCATACTAAAATCGTATCGATTCATACTACTTTAGCATGAATCGATGCGATTTTAGTATGAAAGTGTCCCATGCGAGAAAGGCATGCACCGATGCGATTATCGCACGAGAGCGATGTGCTGAACGCACGAGAGCGATGCGCTGAACGCACGAGAGCGATGCGCTGAACGCACGAGAGCGATGCGCTGAACGCACGGTTACCTCCGTACTATAAACGCACGGAGGTCCATGCGAAAAGAGCACGGGTCCCGAGCGTTTCGAAGATTTACGAACTGCGCATGCTCACGGCAACCTATACCTATACCTATATGCTCACGGCAACCTATACCCCTGCCTATACCTATACCTTATATATAGGTTATGCATACCTATGCCTTATATTCAGCGCATCGCTCTCGTGCGTTCAGCGCATCGCTCTCGTGCGTTCAGCACATCGCTCTCGTGCGATAATCGCATCGGTGCATGCCTTTCTCGCATGGGACACTTTCATACTAAAATCGCATCGATTCATGCTAAAGTAGCATGGTTATCATGCGATAATGGCAATATTCTCGTACCTTTTTCGCATTGAACACTCCAATGCGAAAATAGCAATAGCGTCCCATGCGATATTCGCAACAGATTTCTTTCCGTGTATTTGGACATCGATCGCTGCTGTAGAAGACTTCCGTGATGATCTCGCACACTGGCTGGAATTTTCCGTGGAAATCTAAGAACTCCAACGTTCGAAAACCTAAAAAAAGTAGTACAAGACTCGGGTACCGAGAGTGAGTTTTGCGGCGAGCGGTTTGCCCGTTGGTTACGTCAACTTGCAGAAGAATTCAATCAGCGATTCCAAGAATTTGTTCCGATTAAAAAAATTAGGCACTACTTCTTTGATCCCATGGTAGAGCGAGATACTCAAGAAAATGCTGAGATTATAAGGGATTCATTTCCTGTATTCCACGTGTGCAAAATACGAGAATAGATGGATTCCCTTCGGCGCAACGAAGTCTATCGTTTTCGCTTCAATAAATGTTCTAGTGTAGATGAATTTTGGCAAACTATTCCAGATGAAACGATACATAGTATCCTTGTAAGCCTCTACAAGCGGTTGCTCTCATGTTTCGCCTCCAGTTATTTATGTGAGTCGACGTTCTCCCCAATGAAACACATAAAATCAAAGCTTAGATCACGACTAACCGATGACAATCTGGAGTGCTTGTTGAGGATTTCTGCCAGCTCCTACGCACCGGATTTCGAGAAACTTGCAGAACAGGCCCACGGTCAATCATCGCACTGAATTAGTTCTTGGATTTAAAAAATGTTCCTTTTCAACGCCGAAAACAATGGGCTCTTTTTAGAGCCACTGGAATATATCGTAATAAATATCCTGACAAGGAGACTAGGGACCCTCGATGTCGCGGATCGGGTTCCCGTTTCACGTGGTGAAAGTTTAAGACCTCCGAATTAACGTGGTTTTTGATTTTTGATTGAATAGGCCTTTTTGAATAGGCTTTTTTTTTTATTCTGAATATTTTTGAAGTTATGCAACCTCTTCGTTCTGAGGAATTTTTTTTCAAAAAATCATAACTCCGGCTACGTTGGTCATAGGGAGATCAACTTGGGCTCACTTACTTCGCAAAAGAATATAGTTTTTAGAAAAAAATAGGGCATTGGGATTTTCGATCGCTCAACATAAAATTGTCTGCATTTCCCGAAACAATTAGAGATTGCGGAAAAACGCTTTTTTTTAAATCCGAAAAAAATCACAGACGTAGATATATGTATCCTCTCAGTGCTGTGTATTTTTCAGAGTGGGAAAGCCAGGCGTTATTTTTTTATGGCCTAAAATATGCATTACGTTGATAAGTACCTTTTATCGTGTAATATTTTCGGCAGACTACTTAAGTATTTAGAATTCAAGAATGGGCTTTTCGGTTCAAATAACATCTTTATGCCAAATTATGTTGCTCCAACTTCAAGTTTAATAATTATTTCAACTAACGTTGAAAATTCTGCAACTATAGGTTCAACGAATACTTATAATCCACGTAAAAAATTATATTTTGTGTCACGAAAATTCTTCGGAAATAGAAAAGACTTACGTGGATTATGAGTATTGGTTGGACCTATAGTTGCATAATTTTCAATGTTAGTTGAAATAATTATTAAACTTGAAGTTGAAGCAACATAATTTGGCCAAAGGGTTGCCTGTCTCTTATTCGTCGAACTAAATGAACAGGGGAATAGTTATTTGTATGGCAAGGGCGTAGAAAAAGGGACGCGTGACGGGTGCGCGTGGGACACACAAGCACAAGTCACTGTGTCCCTATCTGCGCCCGAGCCATACTTCCAAGTTTCTGCGCGCCCGGAGTGGGGATAACGGTGCAACATCGTTTCCCGACGGAGGTAGCGCAGAAATATTGTTTCGTCACGAAACATTCGTATTTTACCTTTCCATAGATCACCCTGAACAAAAATTACTGACCTTAGAATCATCGCTTTGTAGGTCTAGCAGATATTGTTCAATTTCTCTGAGCAACCCGGGTATTTCCAAAATCGCTTTCAACTGAAGTCCAAGGGGGATAAATTTACCAGTGACGAGTTTTGGTTCTACAATCTCTTTCCCACGTTTTTTTTGTTCTATTAAGACTTCTCCAATTGTGTCCGCTCTAGGCGGTGTATATGGGGCATTCCACGTCAAACCGACCCCTCATGAGCGTGACCCTCTGGGATTTCGATGCCCAATGGATTTTTTGGTTCGTTTTGGTCAAAAATGATGCCTCTAATTTTTCAAAAATTTTCCGACATTTTTGAAGGTCGTATAGTGACCTCAAATATTATCATCAAGATGGATATTTTTAAAATCGCTGATTTTTTTTTGTAGAATCAGGGACTCGAAACACATCGTTTGGTCATAGACCGATCATGGGATGAAAATGCTAACATTTTTTTTTTGCAATTTTTGATTTTTCACAAAAATATCAAAGAAATTCTAATCATGGTTATTTGTAGTAGAAAATAAAACAAAAAGAAACTTTGTCTTAGTGAAATTTGATTTTCTTGTTAGTTCAGGAGTAAAACGCCAAAAACGATGCTTGATTCGAAAAAAAAACCGCAATCAACGATCGTTTTTGGCGTTTTACTCTTCAACCAACAAGAAAATCAAATTTCACCAAGATAAAGTTTCTTTTCGTTTTATTTTTCACTACAAAAAACCATGATTAGAATTTTTTTGATATTTTAGTGCAAAATCAAAAATTGAAAAAAAAATGTTAGCATTTTCATCCCATGATCGGTCTATGACCAAACGATGTGTTTTCGAGTCCCTGATTCTACAAAAAAAAATCAGCGATTTTAAAAATGTCCATCTTGATGATGATATTTGAGGTCACTATACGACCTTCAAAAATGTCGGAAAATTTTTCAAAAATTAGAGGCATCATTTTTGACCAAAACGAACCAAAATATCCATTGGGCATCGAAATCCCAGAGGGTCACGCTCATGAGGGGTCGGTTTGACGTGGAATGCCCCATATGTATACTTGTTTTTCAATAATTTCAGACGCCTGTGCTCTGTTGATAAATCTGTAAAAGGGTTTTGCACGGAATCTAGGATAGAATCGATTCGCTCTAATATTTCAGTTGTCTCCGAATTTTTCGGAAGCTGAAGGTCGGCGTGTAATTTGTCTTTGATTGATAGAATAGTAATTTCGAAAAACGATGAAACATTTTCTGTTACTAGCTGTACGATTCTTCTGGGTACATGCGGTTCGCTGTACACAGTCATAACCAGAGGTTCAGCTTCCAGCTGCAAAGCTTCAGCCATATCCCTTGTTTGTAAGTCATTGTAATTAGAATTCGACTCATCAATAACGGGTTCAGTTTCATGATGTTCGTGGAGTCCAAAACTTTTATCAGTGATACAGGCAAAATTCTGGTTCATATGTCGAGAGGTAATGATAGGAGCAATAGGTTCACTGAAGTGAATAGCATGGTGGTCGTGTTTTAGATGTAAAATCAGGTGATTTGACTTTTGAAACTGTAAATTGCATTTGAAACCCTGCATGGTTACCCTCCAATGTACTCTCCAATGTATACAGGGTGTTCCGGTAGGTTCATATTTCGAGTTTACTGGCGGATTCCTTGGCTTATTCTAAGACGAAACTTGTTCTTGCAAAATTTTTCTTAAAGCAACGGTTAACGAGTTAGAGTCAATTAAAGTCCGCCAATCCTGGCACAGATAAGCCAGCGACACAGGGCCGTTGCATTTCAATGGGGCTTGCCGGGCAGCGCCAGCCTGATCAGCGAGTTCAATTCGGGTGAAAGTCTGTATTCGGGGGTTTTTGGGGTCGCTGAATTCAAATCCGAAATCAGAATTTCCAAAAACAAAATGGCGTATCGAGAACGGTGAAAAATTTCTTCAAAACCCTGTTCAATTCGGGTGAAAGTCTGTACTTGAGGGTTTTTAGGCTCGCTGAATAAAAATCCAAAGTCAGAATTTCCAAAAACAAATTGGCGTATCGAGAACGGTGAAAAATTTCTTCAAAACCCTGTTCGATTCGAGTGAAAGTCTGTACTCGAGGGTTTTTGAGGTCGCTGAATACAAATCCGAAGTCGGAATTCCCAAAAACAAAATGGCGTATCGAGAACGGTGAAAAATTTCTTCAAAACCCTGTTCGATTCGAGTGAAAGTCTGTACTCGAGGGTTTTTGAGGTCGCTGAATACAAATCCGAAGTCGGAATTTCCAAAAACAAAATGGCGGATCGAGAACGGTGAAAAATTTCTTCAAAACCCTGTTCAATTCGGGTGAAAGTCTGTCCTTGAGGGTTTTTAGGCTCGCTGAATGAAAATCCAAAGTCAGAATTTCCAAAAACAAAATGGCGTATCGAGAACGGTGAAAAATTTCTTCAAAACCCTGTTCGATTCGAGTGAAAGTCTGTACTCGAGGGTTTTTGAGGTCGCTGAATACACAAATACACAAAGCCGAAGTCGGAGTTTCCAAAAACAAAATGGCGTATCGAGAACGGTAAAAATTTTCTTCGAAACCCTGTTATCAAAAAATACAAACTACCCAATTATCGTCGGAAATGGTTAATTCAACAAGAATACGACGTTTCTATTGAACTATTTTCATCATTTCATAGTTAATCACTGAGAATCGCCTCCCGCGTTATTCCACCATTAAGGTTGATCTCCAGTCGAAGCCGCGTGTTCGAAGTGCAAGAGTAAGTGGTCGAAATTAACTAATCAAAAAATACAAACTACCCAATTATCGTCGGAAATGGTTAATTCAACAAGAATACGAGGTTTCTATTGAACTATTTTCATCATTTCATGGTTAATCACTGAGAATCGCCTCCCGCGGGAACTCTGAGCGGATCCACGGCGCGGGATCGGCGCACAGTGGTCCGAAATCTCGAAAAAGCCCACATAATTCTGAATTCGGGTAGAAGTCTGTAGTCGGGGGTTTCTCGGCTCGCTGAATACGAATCTGAATACAAAATTCACAAAAACAAAATGGCGGATTGAAAACGGTAAAAAATTATCGAAGCACAAATTTAAGAAAAACAGGAGCGTCCATAAAATTTTGTCGCCAAATCAAAAAGATTCCCTAAAAACATCCGAATCCGAGGTATCCGAATTCAGGAAAACGTCGCAACATGCGAACAGGATAGAAAAGGGATTTTCCGAAAATTCCGGCACCTGGCTCAACGTTACGGTATTTTTCACAACTGAAATTGAAGGTTTGACGACTTTTACGGAAAGCACAGCGAGGCACGGGCATCCTTCGAGAACCTGGGACGATTTGAGTGACACGTTGTAGTAGTAGTTCTATTCGATTCATTATCAATAATGATTTTCAAAATTAGACTCCACATTTATTATCAGCAGCCTTGAAGACTCCTAAAAAATGTACCTATTCCCTGCAAATCAAATCGACTCTTCAAAAAGTAGCCGTTCATATTGAGTCCGCCATTTTGTTTTTGGAAATTCTGACTTCGGATTTGTATTCAGCAACCCCGAAAACCAGCGAGTACAGACTTTCACCCGAATTGAACAGGGTTTTGAAGAAAATTTTTACCGTTCTCGATACGCCATTTTGTTTTTGGAAACTCCGACTTCGGATTTGTGTATTTGTGTATTCAGCGACCTCAAAAACCCTCGAGTACAGACTTTCACTCGAATCGAACAGGGTTTTGAAGAAATTTTTCACCGTTCTCGATACGCCATTTTGTTTTTGGAAATTCTGACTTTGGATTTTTATTCAGCGAGCCTCAAAACCCTCAAGTACAGACTTTCACCCGAATTGAACAGGGTTTTGAAGAAATTTTTCACCAAGTTTTTTTTAAAAACAAAATGGCGTATCGAGAACGGTGGTTCTCGATACGCCATTTTGTTTTTGGAAATTCTGATTTCGGATTTGAATTCAGCGACCCCAAAAACCCCCGAATACAGACTTTCACCCGAATTGAACTCGCTGATCAGGCTGGCGCTGCCCGGCAAGCCCCATTGAAATGCAACGGCCCTGTGTCGCTGGCTTATCTGTGCCAGGATTGGCGGACTTTAATTGACTCTAACTCGTTAACCGTTGCTTTAAGAAAAATTTTGCAAGAACAAGTTTCGTCTTAGAATAAGCCAAGGAATCCGCCAGTAAACTCGAAATATGAACCTACCGGAACACCCTGTATACGTTAGCTAGGAAATGTCTTGAATTATTACATGAAACTTTCAATATATTGACCTATTCTTCTATATTGAAGCTCATAGAGTTATATAGTCTAAACAAAGAACTAAATCATACTAGCTATAAATATGGCTACCATAGATTTACAGGTACTTCAAGTACTGAGAAATGATAACTCATATCAATATATATCTATATATCACTATATCTCATATGTATATATCACAGAGTGCTCACAAATATGCAGCAATCCGCGTTAAAGAATAGAATAAAATTACTGGTATCACAGCTAAGTTATAGTATAGGAACAATGTAATGTAACTTTTGGTGAGTATGAAAATCTAGGTCACATTTTCCAAAGCAATACCGCGCGATTTCCGTGGATAAACCTAAGTACTTTTTTGTGTTGCAAAATAGGCATCCAGTGCATAAATTAGTTTTGTAACGCCGGCATACTTTTTGGACGGACGATTGAGTGCGTAGATATAGTTTTCAAGGAACATCCAGCACTGTGACGCAGCTTCTTGGTACTTCGCATTTAATGCGAAGAAAGATTTCCAGCATGTATCTACCTTGATTGGAGAACACAGATCATATTCGACGCTATTAATGATGACGCGAGAGCTCACCAAATTACAGATCGGTCCAATGAGTACCGGAAACGGTTGTATTGTCTGTTTGGCTGTCATCAAAGTGAGTGTCCGAGCTTCCAACTTCAGTTGAACATCCTCCAGAGACTGGAATTGTAAAAATTAAAACTTCAGCATTTTGCAATACTGATTGGAATCTGTGCTACGATCTATACTATGATAGATTGATTCGCACACTTTTGACTCAAGAATTATGCAAAAATATATCTACCTCAACATGAAGAAGGAAAAGTTGTGAGATCTCCAACCTTGATGGTTTTTTTGTACCTCCTGTAGTGCCTTTGACCCTGACTGTTCCCAGCAGTAGCGGTAGAAGTAACAATGCAAAAACCTCGATTTTACCTGCAGCAAGAATAATAGAATGAAGATTTTTTATCGTAGGATACACGTGATCAATTATAAAGTTTTAATGGTCTCAGGATATACGCATACAGTCATCAATAAGGGCTCGGTAGGTTTCTAGGAAATTAAGGACCTCCGGGCTTGTCGACTTCTTGGCAACATGAGTTGAACCTTCTGCAGTGCGAGGCCACTTGGAAAAAAGGTTGTCCTTCGAGCCAGGATACAAGGCCTCAAAGTCCATATCCAGCTGAAATTCCAACAATTTTTCTCCTTTACATTTCAGAAACATTATATCATAATTGTGTTACTGTGCAGTGGTCGGTCAAGTCGAGTCAAAGGCCCCCCGCACTACAATCTTGCTACTGACTATACGACGTGGATGGATATTTCCCGATGAAATATTTTATTTTAAATAATGAAAAAAATAGTCACCAATATGTATCCATCAGAGCGCTTTGTAGCTTTAAGCTGGTCAAAGTATCTCTGAATACCTAATTTTTTCAATGCTGTTTAGCCCGAAAGAGTACGTAGCGGGCCATCTAGCGATAACTTCTTCTCTCGGTTCTGTGTTATTCTCAAGCCACCTAATGGCATCGACCTCGGCAACTGATGGTACGTTAATGACATGTCCGGTAGAAGTTGCTGTTATACAAATATACTTTCATGTATTACTTGAATTTGCGTAAACAAAAATGTACAAACGAATTCTGATAAGCGTTACAATAAAAATTCATCATATGATGATGATAATCATACTAGGAAAATTTTCCACTGACTCATTCCACTTGCTTATGGTAATATAGCTCGAATGCGAGTCCGAAACAAATTATATACCACTGCGAAGCGTTCGGGGTGCCCGCGGTTAATGGCTGAGTATCGTGCTTTGCGTCGCGAAATAAAGGCGGACATAACAAAAGCCAAAAACGCCTATTATAAAGATAGGTTGTCTAGAATTTCGGATGTCTCCGGTGTTTGGTCGGAATTGAGGCACCTGGGGCTTATTGCTTCCAGCAATTCTGGGTCCTCTCCTCTCCATCATTTTGACGCCTGTCAGCTTAATGCTTTCTACACGTCAATTACGAGGGTTCATCCTCTGTGTTCGCAAGCTGAATTGCAACAGCTACTTACCGGTGAGCAGTCCCAGGTTCAGTCCCGATTCTCGTTTTCCTCTGTTCCTGAGTCCCAGGTTCGCGCAATATTAGCGTCATACGTTAGCAAGTCCCGCGGACGTAGCCCGGATGGCATTCAGTTGGCGCATCTTAGGAATAATCTTGATGTTCTGACACCTCACCTTACTCGCTTGTTGAATTGCTCTCTTCGCGATTGCTCTTTTCCCGACGTCTGGAAGACGGCTTACATCATCCCCCTCAGTAAGTGTGACCCTCCAGCCACTGAGTCTGATACCAGGCCCGTTGCGAACTTGGCTCATCTTTCCAAGGTTTTTGAGAGAGTAGTTGCGAACCAACTTGTGGTCTATTTGGAACAAAATGCTATTCTTGACTCGGCTCAATCTGGATTCCGGAAATTCCACAGCACGCAGTCGGCCCTTCTGAAAGTCTTGGATGATGCACGAAAAGCGGTGGATACCAGGTGTGTCACTATCCTTGTGCTGTTCGATTTTAGTAAAGCGTTTGACAGTATCAATCACCGTTTACTACTGGCTAAATTGTTGCGATACGGACTCTCGAGTGAAGTGGTGAGGTGGTTTCATTCTTATCTGTCAGGCAGGTCTCAGGCCGTTCTAGATCTCTCCGGGAAACCCACAAGATTTCTACCAAATCACTCGGGGGTTCCCCAGGGCTCCGTCCTCGGTCCCTTGCTGTTTCTGCTCTTTATTAATGATATTGGTCAGGTACTGCAACACGCTAAGCATGTCGTTTTCGCGGACGACCTGCAGATATATTTGCATTCACCGCCGGATGACATCATCGCAGCTATAGAGAGGGTTAATATTGAAGCAAATGCGGTTTCGAACTGGGCAGATGAAAATGGCCTGAAGTTAAACGTCTTGAAGACGAAAGCGATGATTCTTGGCAGTTCGCCGTACCTCGAGCGACTGCGCGTGTTAGACGTCCCTATGGTAGCTGTGCGGGGCCAGCCAGTTCCCTACGTAAGTATAGTACGGAATCTTGGAGTCCAACTCTCTGCTGATTTAAGCTGGAACGCGCACGTGGCTCAGGTTTCGAGAAAGGTCTACGCTACCTTACATAGGTTGAAATATCGCAGTGACATCCTCTCGCCTCAAATTAAGACTTTGCTTGTCCGAGCTCTGATTTTCCCGCACATAGATTACTGTTGCTTGGTCTATCACGATGCCACGGACTACCTCAATCTGAAGCTCCAGCGACTAGTAAACAGTGGCGTGAGATGTATTTTCAATGTACGAAGGGACGCTCATATCACTCCATATCGTCTCCAGCTAAAATGGCTGTCGATTCTAAACCGGCGATTATTCTTTCTGGGTTCATGCGTCTACCAGATTCTTGCTACTGCCTCCCCAATGTACTTGCGGGAGCTTTTCTTGGACCCTGATCCTGATCAGCGCCGCTCTGCGAGGCTTGCAGCGTCTGACAATCCATCGTCCTTTCTCATCCCAAATCACAGGACTGCTTGCTACCGGAACTCCTTCCTCCTCTCAGCTATTTACCTCTGGGACAGCCTGCCCGTTTCGGTCCGCGGAGCATCCTCCGTGGACGTTTTCAAAGTCAAGCTCTTTGAATATCTCCTGTCCAGCGAGATTACACTCGCCGCTATTGGGGCGCCCAGGCCTAGGCTGTGACCGTTGAGTGCGTTGACAACCTGCCGATGTGCTGTCACGTTAGCTTTTATCTAAGCTATTAAGATTTGGGTTTAAACTGATTATCTGTATTGCTATATTGTTTTTATTACTTTGTTTTTACCCCCTTGTTGTGCACGTTGCGGGCGACCAGTGCTCGAACCTGTGTCGTTCTTGCTGTGAGCACTGTCTCTGGGCTACATAAGCTGGCAATTTTTAGGCGGGTTATGCAGGGATGTACGGCGTTTTTCTAGGCGTCCTGCACCCTGCGGTCCCTGATCATTAGTGTGTCTCTTTTCATTCACATTACTTTGCTGTTAACTCTGTCTATTTATTTCGCACCCTTGCACCCTGCATTTGTGCTTGTGTCTAATTGTTAGTTGCATGTAGCTACTTATCAATATCTATCTGCAATTCAATCTCGTCCTACTCTATTTTTACTTATTTATTATTTTTAGGATAGCTCGATTTATATAATGTTTGCTGTACTACTCTCACTCATTACTTGCCTTAGGCATTTACTGCTGTTTCCTAATTTACATTATACTGTTCTGTTACACCACGTTACTGCTATTTCCTTACTTTGCACTGTATTATTCTGTTACACCATATCTTTTACTTCTTTATTCTGCAATGTATCATTCCATGTATTGTATCTATTGATTGCTATTGTATTATTTCATTTGCCCCTTGGCCTCTTGGGCTACGGCATAATAAATCCAATCTAAATCTAAAATCTAAATATAGCTAGTTGTGCAGAAGCACTGGAAGAATCTAAGATGCAATATTGAAGGCCAATTTATAATGAAGCAAAACAGTTCGGAAAACCTATCCTAAATTAGATATTAAAAGGTAGTACAAAAATGAAATTTACCAAGTTGATTCTTTTTACTCTCTGATTTCAGTAGCCCGATTTGGCGGTACGTTTACGTCTGTTATTGTATTTTTGATATAAAACACCACCAGCACATTGCCGACCATCGTTCGTCCTACTGTAGGGCCTATACCACACTTCAACGTGGGTCGAGGGAATGAGAATGACAAGGTCACGGGCCCAATTCAAAGATAAATCCCTTGGAATTCTGTATTGAAAACCAATATCAATGAAAAAAAAGTGATCGATGGAATAACTATATAATACAATATTTAGGATGATGTAGTTCAAGTATACCGTTTATCAGGATTATCTTCGACTTCGCTGTCAATGAGTATACTCGCTATTAACGAATAATTAATCTTCTGCAAATTGCGAAGCGCGTACATGAACTCTCTACCCCTGAGATCACGCGTCAGTAAAACTTCAAGGTTGCTTTCGAAGCGATGGGCCACCGCCTTGAGGTGGGCCCGAATATCAGTATCGCCAGCAGGTTCTTTATTTTCTATCGACTTTTGGTTCGGTTTATCCGGTTCTATTATTTGATCCAGGTACTGATTGTCTGAATTTACAAGGGTGGTTTCTTCCGTATTTTAGCACGGTTTCGCCGGTTCTAATATTTGATCCAAGTTCTGAATTTCTGAATTCACAGGGAGGTCGACATGCGTAGTAGTGCTAGGTTGTGGTGAGATGACGTATTGGCCTATATAATAAAATTGTATGCTGTATAGAAAATGAGGTTAATGTACAATGTGTATTTCGTGACCCGTGTTTTGGAACAAATTAGTATAGTTCGTCGGTAAAGGTCAGTTTCTTCTTTATTGAAGTGTTTTTAGAAACAACGTTTCGGCCGGCGCCGGCCGGCCATCTTCAGGCTACAATAATTCATATAATATTGAATAATTGCCACAAGTGGACTGGAAATACAATTTTACAAGATTGATGTACATTTTAGATTGATGTTAGGTTAGTGTTAGGTTAGGTAAGGTTAGGTTAGGTTAGGTTAGGTTAGGTTTTAGGTTAGGTTAGGTTTTAGGTTAGGTTTGTATTGTAATTTTTGTGTTAAAAATATGCTAAGATAAACATTTTATGTTACTATTGTAAATTTTTTGGAATAAAATAACATAAAAACTAGTGCTTAAAAATTATGATTGCACAGATTAAACTTACTTATTTGTGACTAACACCTAAATGTCATTACCGTGTGACATCTTGGACGGAAGTGATTCAAACCAGGTTTTGTCGATAGATAGAGGTAATGTTCGATACAGGTGGTGACAAATGACGGATAGATAAAGTTGTATGGCGCCAATTTCAATTTAAAATCTCGTAATAACCCAATAAACACAGTGGTGGATAAAATGGTGTAGATGTCCGGTGAAATCACGTGTAATACACGAATTTTTGCGAAAACACGTGTATTACACGTGATTTCACCGGACATCTACACCATTTTATCCACCACTGTGTTTATTGGGAAGTGCGGCTAAGATTATCGATATCTGTTCTTTTATTGACGGTTTTGTCGCTATTCCTTGTTATATGGATCATTTCTTTCACCAACCTCCTGTTAAGGTGTCTTTCTTTGGTCAGTATGCTGGCGTTTTCAAAATCAAATTTATGTCCATTACACACAGAGTGCTCGGCCAGGGCAGATTTTACAATATCTTTTTTATTTACATCATATTTGTGCCCACTGATTCTACTTTTTAAATGTTGTTTAGATTGTCCAATGTAAAAACCATCGCAATTGCAGCAATCTATTTTTTAAACAGTATTGATGTCATCCTGAGTGGGAATTTTTGCTTTTAAGTTAGTAAACAATGAAGTGTTATTGTTAAGGATTTTATAGGTGGTATGTATGTTTTCATTCTTCAGTATAGCATTAATTTTTTGCGATAATCCGTTTACGAACGGAATGGAATTAACAATTTTTTCTTTCTTATTCTCACCAAGGGTCCAATCAATGCTGTTATACAGTTTATGTACTCTTTGTTTTCTAATCTCCTTGGTTAAGATAATCGGGTAACCATTATTTATCAAAGTTGTATCCACGATCTTAAGATTGTCTTTTCTGAACGCAGGGTCAGAAATCTTTAAACATCTGTCGTATAACCCTACCGCCACAGATTTCTTTTGTTGTAGTGGGTGTTGTGAGTGGAACTGTAGATACCTGCCTGACCAGGTATCTTTTCTGTACCAATTCAGTTTCACAGTGTTGTTGTCATTGATGACCCACGTGTCTAGGAAACTAATTTTTTTTATCTTTTTCTATTTCGCAGGTAAAGATTATTCGTGGGTGATAGTTGTTAAAACTAGTCAGGAGGGTATCTATGTTATCTCGGTGTACGCAAGTAATAACGTCATCAACGTATCGGAAATAGAATGGGAGTTCGAACGGAAGTTTCTTTATCACAGACTGTTCTAGGTTTTCAAGGACTAGATTTGCTACCACAGGACTTATGGGTGAGCCCATGGCTATGCCGTAGATCTGCCTATAATACTTTCCCTCAAATTCAAAGCATGTAGAATTCAAACAGGTCTTGATAGCGTTAATAAATTCTCTTTTGTCTACTTTTGTGTGTTGTTTTACCTCATTCCACTTTTTCCCAATTACGGCTAGTGCTAAGTTAACAGGTACATTTGTAAAGAGTGATACTACGTCCAAAGATATCAGGACATGATCTTAAGGGATGTTCCTTCCTCTTATAGTGTTAACAAAGGACCAGGTATCCTTAACATGATATTCACTTTTTCCCACGATATTAGACAGTACACCAGAACATAACTTAGCTAATTTATAAGTAGGTGCGTCAACATTTGAGACAATTGGTCTTACAGGTACGTTTTCTTTGTGTATTTTTGGTAGAAAATAGACTTTTGGTAGAAGCGAGTTGTGTGTTTTAAGGTTTCGTGCGCATTTTGCAGTGAGATATTGTTTTTTTGTCCATTCGGTGATTCTATCGTTACATTCCTTTTCGATTTCTTTGGTAGGATTCTTTTTTAGCTCGCAATATGTTTCAGCATCTTGGAGTAATGTGTTACATTTTTCTAGGTATGTGGTTTTGTCCATTGCCACAGTGGTGTTACCCTTGTCCGCTCTAGTGATCAATAAGTTATCGTGTTTTTTCAAAACTGTGGTAAACGGATTATCGCAAAAAAATTAATGCTATACTCAAGAATGAAAACATACATACCACCTATAAAATCCTTAACAATAACACTTCATTGTTTACTAACTTAAAAGCAAAAATTCCCACTCAGGATGACATCAATACTGTTTACAAAATAGATTGCTGCAATTGCGATGGTTATTACATTGGACAATCTAAACAACATTTAAAAAGTAGAATCAGTGGGCACAAATATGATGTAAATAAAAAAGATATTGTAAAATCTGCCCTGGCCGAGCACTCTGTGTGTAATGGACATAAATTTGATTTTGAAAACGCCAGCATACTGACCAAAGAAAGACACCTTAACAGGAGGTTGGTGAAAGAAATGATCCATATAACAAGGAATAGCGACAAAACCGTCAATAAAAGAACAGATATCGATAATCTTAGCCGCACTTATTACGAGATTTTAAATTGAAATTGGCGCCATACAACTTTGTCTATCCGTCATTTGTCACCATCTGTATCGAACATTACCTCTATCTATCGACAAAACCTGGTTTGAATCACTTCCGTCCAAGATGTCACACGATAATGACATTTAGGTGTTAGTCACAAATAAGTAAGTTTAATCTGTGCAATCATAATTTTTAAGCACTAGTTTTTATGTTATTTTATTCCAAAAAACTTACAATAGTAACATAAAATGTTTATCTTAGCATATTTTTAACACAAAAATTACAATACAAACCTAACCTAAAACCTAACCTAACCTAAAACCTAACCTAACCTAACCTAACCTAACCTAACCTTACCTAACCTAACACTAACCTAACATCAATCTAAAATGTACATCAATCTTGTAAAATTGTATTTACAGTCCACTTGTGGCAATTATTTAATATTATATGAATTATTGTAGCCTGAAGATGGCCGGCCGGCGCCGGCCGAAACGTTGTTTCTAAAAACACTTCAATAAAGAAGAAACTGACTCTTACCGACGAACTATACTAATTTGTTAATGTACAATTACGCACATTATACGAGTAGAAGTGAATATATATAAAATAACTTACCAGTCGCCAGCTTTAAGAATTGTGACATGTAGTTCGGTACCAAGAGTTGCTGATCTTCCGTGCTTTGGCAAGACAGATTATCATCGTTGATCCCGTTTAGCACCGATATATTACTGGCGTCACCAACGTAGTGAGCCATGATTCCTGATAAACTGGATTCGCTATTCACCGAACCGCGCGCTGTGGTAATTTTCCCTCCAAATATCTGTGTTACAAGCACAGGCTAGTAAATACAACCACAGCGGCATGCAAGTTCAACCGGTATTCTAGTCTTTCTACGACGGAGCCGGTATAATTTACGACGCACTGTGGTAATTTGGCCGCGAAACACGTGTCACAAGCACAGGCTAGTAAATACCACTGCAGCGCAACGTAGATTCAACCGGTCTTCTAGTTTTTCTACGACGCAGCCGGTATAATTCATCATGCACTGCGCTAATTTTCCCGCCGACATGCCTCTGACCGCGTGTCACAAGCGTAGACTAGTAGACGTTACTAGAGGGACGTGCAATGCATACCGTTCCGAAGGTGCTATTACCGATGGAGCTAGTATACGATTTGTCACACTGTGTAGCAGAACTTACCAACTGATTGGTAAGCCATTCACTCGTCTCTATCTAGTGAACTCAACCACGCAAAATGTATATATATATAATACTAGAGTTTCGGTACAATCTACCATTGTAACACCAGTAAAAATCACCGTAACTTTGTAGCAGTTTTTAGGTTCATCCATGTACTCCAAGATATACTCATTTATAAGTATGAACAAAACTCTAGTACTCAGTACCGAAATTTTTTTACCTGATCAGTACGGTAATCTGAACAGGTGGATTTTTCTCCGTGTGAAGTGGGAGCATTCCGTAGGGCACATACCCAGACAGCAAAATCATGTAACAGTAACGTATCAAATATGTAACTTTGTTCTTTAGGAAGTCTCTGCAGCATCACAGGGAGCGTTTATTTTATAGATCATGGATGTCAAAATGTCCGCCACATGCCGACATTGCAGTTATGTCACAGGTACAGATCTGAGTTACATAACTGTTCTGTTCCAGTGGATTACTTGTTACATAAGTGTCACATCACGAAAACCATGTATCAAATACGTATATGTCATGTCACAATTGTTACATGTTATCTGTCAATGAAATTATATTGATACATAGGATATGAACAAATATCCTATATAAATTGTTATTATTATTATTATTAGTATTATTATTATTATTTTTTTGTCATTGAACAGTTTCACTGAAATTGAAATAAAGAAAAATTATCGTAAGTATAAGTTATAACCCACGATGTGATATAGCGATCAACTTCGAGCTCATAATAAGCTTACGGACAGTCACCTATCTATTATACACTGGGCACATTTCACTTTCGAGAATGCTACGCAGCTATGTGGCGGTGCTCCGAACTACGAAAACTTGATGTTATGTAACAGATTTGCTACATTTACATCACTATGATATCACGCATCGATTTCTCTGATACATCTTTATGTTTATGTGACTGTTATGCAACACTGGTGTGTCGCTGTTTCTTTGATGTACTTATAGGGATGTGGCTGATCTGTAACTGTGCAATGTAACAAAGAGAGGACGATGTTACGTAGGAATTGTAAAATCCTACCTATAGTTTCAGTTGAATAAAATTTTACTTCATTAAATCTAAATTTAGGAAAATCAGCATATCAAATAAAATTCAGTAACAAAAATCAACATCTGTGAGAAATTCAATTTAATAGATGATCTTCTATTCAATGAAGAAATTATTTACTTCGGTCAGAATTGTATTCATTGAATTTGTAAAAAATGTGTGATGTTTTCAAATGGTGAAAACGTATGAATCAAATTAAAAATGTCCGTTTCTTTTATACAAATATGTTTGAACAAATTGTTCGCGAAAATATCAATCATTTATTCACAATTGTTCTTAAAAATATTATTCATTCGAACAAACACGTCATTAAAAAATTACGTCTCTGAGGCGTTTTTACTTCGATTTTCTGCAAGTTTCTATTTTTTTCAAGTTTTCCTCTAACTGGACGATTTTCTAATAAATAATAGTATATTATGCACCTAAGAGCGACAAGTTGTTTTTGACGAGTGCGAGGTTGTATCACGAGGCAAAGCCGAGGGATACAATCGCACTAGTCTAAAACAACGTTTGCCCTGTGGTGCATACGATATTTTATACACCAAAGGGAAATAACGTGGTTTTTCCGGCTGGAAGAGGGCAATAAACCGCCGTTTATATCCCTGAGGTGTATAAATAACTTTAAGTTCGAACTAATTAATAACTTTACTTTGATTGAAACACTGCTTGGTTTTCGTAGATATACGTAGGACAGAGACGGTATAATAATAATCGAAGATGGTCGTCGAAGATTCCCTCGCGTCGTTGATCTCAATCGATAGCATTTTTAGGTTAGAATTCTTCCGCGATGACTCGCACGCTTGACGTTCTCGTACAAGTCGTTATCGTAGATATTCAATTATTGCATTTAAATTGATACAGGTATTATGCTGGCATTTTCGGAAGACAATTAATATGTTTCGCCCTCCGCCCTCCGCCACAATGATTGACGCTCGTAGGATTTGATGATTTTTCTCTCTATGATTTTGACTCCAAGATTATATAAAGTTTTTCAGATTTCTAGTTGAGAATAAATTATTGACTTGTTCAAAAGATAACCACTTGTTACACTAAATGTATAATCTCTTTATATTATTCAATGCTAATATTATTTTGTCATTGACGTTACGATACAGTTACATGCACTTTGTATACATCACAGATATAGTAAGGATGTAACGTAGAAGTCATATACCAATTGTGCCTTTCTGGTGACATCGCATTGTAACATCTGTGGTATGTTACAGACATGTCATGCTCGTCTAAGCACGGAAAGAGAACAGGGGTGATATCATTACTACGTGACATCGTACTCTCTTTGCGACATTGCACGGTTGCAGATCAGCCACATCCCTGGTACATCAAAGGAACAGCGATACACCAACGTTGCATAACAGTTACATAAACATAAAGATCTATCAGTGAAATCAATGCGTGATATCATAGTGATGTGATTGTAGCAAGTGTGCTTGCTGGGGTACCTTTTCGGCGCCGCCACTTGGACGCGAGACGCTTGGGCGCCTCCGTTTTGGCGCGTGGACGTTTCGGCGCTTGGACTTTTTCGGCGCCAGCCGTATCGGCGCTAGGACGTTTCGGCTTCTGTTGTTTCGGCGCAAGGATTTCGGCGTCGAGCCGTTGCGGCACCAAGACGTTTCGGCGCCAGGACACCTCGGCGTTAGATCTTTCAGCGCGTCATCGGTGGCTATCCTAACTTTTTCTAACCGTCAGTGGCGGCCCTAACTTTTTATCACCCGCCATAGGGACCGTGCACACTAATACACGCTCACCAAAGTGAGAATGTGTTGTCATGTACATGGATACATTTTTCACCACCAAAGTGCTCGTTCTGGACTTTAGATGTCGCAACTAGTATGCATATACGCGATTATACATTCTCACTTTGGTGAACGTGTATTAGTGTGCATGGTTCCTATAGAACACCGCCTGCGTTGCCCTATTTGAGCCCCTAGGTACCGTATTTTTCGCGATAATTTGCATTCCCAGCCCAGTTCGCTTCGCACACTGCGCCGGGAGAAGGAAAAACTATCCCTCTAGCCAAAATTATGCAGCTGCAATGTTTGCAGGGACAAAATTAGCCGGGAATAATACATATTGTAACGGAGGTGCCTCCTCACTTCATGAACACTTCGTGTATATGACTTTAATCGTCTCATGTTAAATAACTGAAGTAGAATAACTGAATCTTCTGGTCGCTTCGACGACCAGTATTATTGTGAAAACAGTCTCACTCCTGACTTTAAATCGAGAACACGTCTTTGAATAAACCCCTTTTTTGCTCCTGAATCTTTTACTCTTGAGTATCATTGGTTGTTCCGGGAGATTCCGCATTCAATCGTAACCGGGTTCAGCCCTTTGTTACATTTGGTGGAGGAGCTGGGATAGCTCTTGTAATTTTCCCTGAATTTGGAATTCTCCCCGGGAAACTTTTCGCTAGTATCGAGAGTAAAAGAGATTGGAGACACCAACGGACCTAAAGACCTAAAAGGAAAATAAATACGAAAAAGAAAATAAAAAAAATAAAATAAAAAATGCCGCTTACACGTCTTCAGAGGACTTCGATGAGCGACGGAGAAACCGAGATCAATCGGGAACCGTTGGCCAAAAGGGCTCGCCTGGATCCCGTCGAACAGGCAACATCTCCGGCCGCTCCGCAACTCCAACGACAGACGCCTCCACAGCGTCCTACATTTGCGGATGAACCGAGTTCGCCTCAGGTAACCCTGCAGGCTGGTTCTCATCCGTTTGATTTGTTTCAGCTCATCCAAGAGCAAATGAGAGAACAGAGTCGTTTAGACCAAGAGCAGAGAAAGAAGGAACGTGAAGAACAACTTCGCCTGGATCGAGTAGAACGCGAACGGGAACGCGGGGAACAGCTCCGCCAGGACCGAGAACGGAACGAGGAAATACTTCGTCGGTTCGAAACATTGGAGAGCCGACTTTCGGAAGTCCAGAGAGTGACAACTCCACAACCATTCGCGGGATCTCCCTCCGACTCCCCTCAGTTCCAAGTCCCACCGGGTCAGGTCACAGAACAAACTAGAAGGTCTGTGCCAGTTTTTCGGGCTAACGACCCCCCTACTGCTTTCGTAGAATTTTCCTCGGGGTTACCTCGTGTAACGTTAACCCCGAGACATCGCCAGAACGCTCGCACTAGAGAGATAGTGCGGGACGGCGAACTTTGTAGTGCTCAAAACCCGATGTGCAGTGACGCCCCACCGAATCGGTCGGAAAGCCCGAGGTCACTGCACATGCAGGACAATAACAGGGTAGACGCCGCTAGACATTTAGCTCTCAACGAACGAGGAGGAGTTCGAGCCGACCCTGCTGCATCGTTTTCCTTTAATCCTAGACCGCTTATAACTAACGTATCAGCAGGTCTAACTCAGGGACTGGAGAGGATCTTCCCCGGTACGCAGCACGCTGGACAGAATGTCCCGAATATGTTTAATTTTGCTTCGCCCTCTCAAAGGCCGCCGTTCGCCGTTAACGATTTTATGGGTGAGAGTAGGCATGCTACCCTCCCAATGAGAAATCCACTTTCCAACAGTCCATTAGGCCCTCAAAATCAATTCTCTTTCGGGAATGTTTTTCCCACCAAGAATTTCCCCGGGAATTTGGGAATCCAACCCACAATGCCTCAACAGGGTAGCTGGCCTGCTCTCAACCCAATGGCGCGAGCGGATTCGCTGCCAAGAGTAAATTCAATGTTAATGAAGCCCGGGACTTACGACGGCACCGCGTCTTGGGCTCAATATGAGCGTCAATTCTTGATGATCTCGACGCTGAACAATTGGGATCAGGCGTTCAAGACGGCAGCTCTCACTGGGCCTCTCCGTGGAGCAGCCTTGAGTGCTTTAGCTTCGCTGAGTGACACTGACGCGAAAGATTTTGACAAACTCTGTGGAGTATTAAAACTTCAATTTGGGGACGAGCATATGTCTAAGCTCTATTTTACTCAATTCAATAACAGAAGTCAGGAACGCGGGGAAGATCTGGCTACCCTGGGAAACGACATTGAACGCCTGATCCGTCTTGCCCTCCCCGACTGCGCTCCTCACACTAGAGATCAGCTAGCCTCTGTTAGGTTCCTCGATGCCATTGCTAGCCCTAGTCTTCGACAAACCCTTAAGTTGGCAGCACCCACTTCTTTGCGTCAGGCAGTTATTAGGGGTTTAGAAATCGAAGCGATAACCAAAGCAGAATACGGAACTGGGAAAATTCGACAGCTCGCGACCGAACCTTCTAGAGAAAAACGTTCGCCTAAAAAGAGACCAGCTTCACCCGGAAGAGACAGCCCGTCTAAGAACTACGCTCGGTCATCTGATTCTCGGGAGGCGAAACCCGTCTTAGACTGTTGGTTTTGTAAAAAACGAGGACACGATATTAAACATTGTTTTACTCTTCAAAAGATTATGAAAGAAAGGGAGGGTTACAACCGGAATCTAGGTCATCGAAATAATAACTTCTCTTGGCGAAAACCTACTTTGCCTCATTCTGCCACCACTATTTGGGACGCCGCCCAACCGAACGCGCAACGTGACAACCGACCGACACAACGTGACGATCGACCGAATAGACATCGTCCACAAGAACCACGGGTTGTTGACCTAACGGCACCCATCTCGTCTCGAGATAATGGGCAGATGGAATCTCGCTCGCGGGACTGTTAACGGAACCGCATGCTTGTGGGTGATCGACACCGGAGCGGAAGTCACTGTAGTCCGACCCGGTTTGCTTCCGAATTTCCCGTCGGTTTCGATCTCGTCGAGCTTACGAACCGCCACGGGAGACGTGACTCCTATTGTGGGAAGGGCTTCGGTTGAGGTAGTAATTTCAGGGTGTCTCAGGGCTGAACACGATATTTTAATAGCAGAAATCGAGGATGATGGGATTTTAGGGATGGATTTCCTCTCGTCGCACGACTGTCAGATAGCCACAGGAGAGGGCACATTTCAGTCAGGTTTGAATAAAATCTCTTTACAAACGGATCGGAATGTTGAGGTTATCAATCCTCCGAAGGATTCTCTTTACATTCGAGGGATTGAGTTAGTTCCCCCCTTTCTTCAAGATTTGAACACTCGCTCTTCCGAACAATTAAAACCCGATCAGCTTGAACCCCTCCTTTCCCTTTTAATAGATTTTCAGGACGCTTTCGCAAGAAGCTCCACTGATATTGGTCGCTGCTCGATGGTTCAACATCGTATAAACGTAGGAGACCATCCTCCCATTAAACAGGGTGCGCGTCGACTCCCTCTTCATGGGAGAGAGGAGGTCGAAAAACTTGTAGAAAATATGAAGGCTAGCGAGGTGATTGAGTTATCGTCTAGCCCTTGGGCCTCGCCGATCGTCTTAGTCAATAAGAAAGACGGTACCAAGAGGTTCTGTATTGATTATCGTAAGCTAAACAACGTTACAAGGAAAGATTCGTATCCACTCCCCAGAATCGAGGACATGTTAGACATGGTAGCTGGAGCTCTTTGGTTCTCTACCATTGATCTTCACAGTGGGTACTGGCAGGTAGCTATGGCGCCTGAAGATAAGGAAAAGACAGCGTTTGTAACCGGCCTTGGTGGGTTATGGCAGTTCAAGGTTATGCCGTTCGGGTTGTGCAATGCCCCGGCTACCTTCGAAAGATTAATGGAGACGGTTTTAGAGGGACTCAATGGGAAAATTTGCTTGGTTTATATCGATGACATAATTGTTTTCGGCAAAACTTTTAAGGAAGAATTAGCTAACCTCAGAGAAGTCTTTGGTCGTTTAGTTATCGCTGGTCTTAAGATGAGCCCTAAAAAATGTCATCTGTTTCAAAGGGAAGTGAAGTTTTTGGGTCACCTCGTTTCGGCAGAAGGAGTCAGAACTGACCCTGAGAAGATTCGAGCAATCAGGGATTGGCCGCAGTTAACGGGTAAATTAGATGTTCAGACTTTCATCGGTCTTTGCACTTATTACCGGAAATTCGTGCAGGGCTTTGCTACTTTGGCTAAACCTTTGCATTCTCTCACAGGGGAAAAAGTTGTGTTCGAGTAGACCCCTGATTGCCAGGAAGCCTTCTCAGAACTAAAGACTCGCCTTACCACCCCTCCTATCTTGGCTTTCCCAATCCCAGGGATTCCGTTCATTTTAGACACGGATGCTTCTTTGACCGGCCTAGGAGGAGTTCTTTCCCAGATTCAGGAAGGACACGAACGCGTGATTTGTTTTTATAGCAGACTCTTAAACAAGGCTGAACAGAATTACTGCGTTACTCGTCGAGAGCTGTTAGCTGTAGTGAAAACCGTTTCCCACTTCCATCATTATTTGTACGGGAGGAAATTTCTTATCCGAACAGACCACGCTTCGCTAAGGTGGTTGTTGTCTTTTAAGGCTCCAGACGGACTTGTAGCTAGGTGGTTGGAAATTTTAGGGGTCTATGATTTTGAGATCCAACACCGGGCTGGAACGCTCCATGGAAACGCAGACGCACTTTCGCGAAGACCCTGCGAAGAGAAAGGGGTTTGTAAACAATGTGCACGACTCGAGCTTCAGCGAGATCCTACGGTGTGTATCCGTGCTATCTCTTTGCAAGGGGATCCTGAGGATTGGAAAAAGAAACAAGCTGAAGACAGAGATCTTCACAGACTTCGATCTTGGAAAATTTCTGGAGTTCGACCGGGTTGGCAGGAAGTTTCCCCTTTCAGTCCTTACTTGAAGATCTATTGGGCCCAGTGGGATTCCATCTATCTTCGAGAAGATCTTCTTTATCGTCGTTGGGAAAGCCCCAACGAAAGTTCATAAGTCCCACAGTTTCCATCGTCCCACTTCTCTTCTTTCAGTGGTAGAACGGGTTCCGGTAGTAGTTCAATGACATGAGTGTTTCCGTTTAGATGTTGCATAAATAAACTATCAACGATTCCCCTTTTAGTCCAATCCTAATCTACTTATATTATAATTAAGCACGCATTTTTCTCTCGGTAATTTTCATTTATTTCGTCTTCCTCTTATTCCCCTCCCTCGTCTTCCCCGCCTTGTGCGATCCTCTCTCTAAATCTGTGCCAGAGATCTTCTGCATACCGAAATTTGAGGAGCAGGCACTCTCGGCATTCATCAGGGTTCAAGGCATTTCTCACGAGTTGTTCTCCGCAGTACTCGCAAGGGAGTGAGGGTTGACCGTGACAAAGTTTATGGACCCTTTTCTTTTTCCCACTTGCGTTTTCGTGAATGCTAAACCAGAAACTTTGTTGCCTAACTTTGTTTGTGCCAAATAATTAGGAAACATTTCAACCTACAGAGATTGGAAACACCTGGTGCAGGCCACTTTGTTCACGGTTCCATAGGAAACCTCAACAAATTCGATCTCCCCGCATCGAGCGTTCTCCCACTGCTCCTTATACCATTGACCGAAGTCTCCTTCCTCCAACCACTCAACGACGTCCCATGCAAATCGTTCGATAAACGCCTGCATGTTCTCCGCGGTTGGTCGGACAGCCATTCCCGAATTTGTAACTTCGACGTCAAGAAGGATTTTACGTTCTGAATGAAGTTGTTGACTGGCGATTGTTTCCTATGAGACGCGCGGTCGGGAGGGGTTTACCGGTTGTTTTGTTTCGATTTTCTCTCAATTTCAGGGTCTGCTTTCGAGACGGGTGTTGTCTGTGTTCGGAAACGATGGTTTAATGTTTCCCCTTTTTTTCTTTTTAATTCTCCACAGCCCTTTTTGTTGAGATATTTTACAGTTGTTCCCTTGATTTTGCGCGAGTGAGAAAACCGGACTTTGGATGAAGATTTTTCCGTCAACTTTGATGACCTTTGAACCTTTGAACCATTTTCTGCCACGCCTTTCCGAGGATTGAGCCCCCCACCAACTGTAAAACCTACGATCGGACCAATGTTTCCCCTGCAACTTTGTTTTCACCTTTTTCTTTGCCGATCCCATGACTCATCCTTGTCCTTCTACTCCAAGGTGTCCTGATTTTTGAAGATCCTTCCTGGCGCAGTTCCTTGATCCGAGGTTTTCACGGCTGTTCTGATATGGACGAGTTTTCGATTTAAGGACTTCCGGTTGGGATCCAGTTTTTCAGCTATGCTGACTTTTTGAGGACACTGGAGGAAGAGAGTCGGGATCTTCAACGAAGAGTTTCAGGATCTTCAACGAAGACGCCAATGTGGCGAGGAAAAAATATTGTACATCTTTTTGCTTGGGGTTTTTGGGTGATTTCACTATCCACTTTCTGGTTTTCCGAGGTTTCCCGGAAAGTAGTCAATAGGCGAATGCCGGATAGTTCTTGGAAGAACACCCGTTTTTATGAGCCTCGGCTCAGATAGTCTTCGTTTATCGATTTGTTATTTTTATTCGATCGTTCTTCCAAGAGTCGGGACGACTCTTCGTTTGAGGAGGGGGCAGTGTAACGGAGGTGCCTCCTCACTTCATGAACACTTCGTGTATATGACTTTAATCGTCTCATGTTAAATAACTGAAGTAGAATAACTGAATCTTCTGGTCGCTTCGACGACCAGTATTATTGTGAAAACAGTCTTACTCCTGACTTTAAATCGAGAACACGTCTTTGAATAAACCCCTTTTTTGCCCCTGAATCTTTTACTCTTGAGTATCATTGGTTGTTCCGGGAGATTCCGCATTTAATCGTAACCGGGTTCAGCCCTTGGTTACAATATATATGTTTATATATTTAATTTTATTTAATGTTTTGAAAATAGATCTATTTAATTATATATTTATTTCTATTTAATGTTTGGAAGATAGATCTATTTATTTATACATTTATTTTTACTTAATGTTTGGAAAATAGATCAGATATATCCACGAAAAAAGTCTAGGCACTCACAGCCTCAACGCCTGATGCCAAAACGTCTCAGCGCCGGAACGCTTCACGCCGAAACGTAACACCCATCCATTACTGAGCTCGTCTGTAACCGCTCATTTTGTCGATAGAACTGTGCAAAATGAAGCCGGCGGTGGAACAAGGTTGTGCACAATAATGCAGAGACCTGCCAAGGGTGATGATCCATTGGCTGATTTCAAACGATGATTTTTCCGACTAAGATTTTAAATCTCTTTGCTCCAAATACCGAATACTTTCTCAAAATATTCCGCGCACAGTATCACCACTCGACCGAAATTTCATAGTAATGCTCGAAACTTCGTTTTTGCGTTCAAAGAAATTGCCAGGTACACCGTCCTCAACTCGAAAGAGCCATTGTTGCGAATCTGCCTCCCAGTCGAAGACCCGAATGTTGTCCTTCGACGAAATATTGATTTCATAAGCTGCTCCTCTTAACGCACGCTTCTTAAATTTGTGTTTCACTTTCGTGTCGTGAAACTGGTGAAGTTTGGCGGAAATCACCAGAAACTGAAGTATTTTACCATCGAGTGGTTCGTTACCCACCCATATATTAATGTTAACATGCGCTCAACAGCATCCAATGCATGCTCACAATCAGAGAGACTATTGTTACTTTATCCCAGATTATGACTTTCGTATTCTGAATGTGCGACCCTTAATACTCTGGTTCTTACGGGTTCCGAAGTATTACGGGAAGGGGTTGAGGGAAGGGGATGAGGTCGGTAGCGGAGGAGATGGGACTCGCGGTACACGGGTTTCGATGATGGTGGTATTGCGACGGGGATGACGATTGGAGCAACTCTATGAGGAGACGGCAGGGGAGTAACGGATTCCTGTTCAAATTAGAGGTGGCTTGTGGGGCCCAGCCACAGGTACGAGGAATGTCGATCCCCCGGCGATCGTGATTCGTGTCCCTGAAGCGCGGGTAGCGCTTGCGACGGGTTGGGTTCAAAGGAGGTAAGCCGCGTGGATCCCGGAGATCCCGAAGTGAAACTCCGAAGCGTGGGGACGCTTACGACGGAGCAAAAGGAGTCGCAATAGGTCCCGGTGACCTTGAAGTGAAACTCCGAAGCGTGGGGACGCTTGCGACGGAGCAAAAAGGGAGGCGCGATAGATCCCGGTGATCTTGAAGCGAAACTCCGAAGCGTGGGGACGCTTGCGACGGAGCAAAAAGGGAGGCGCGATAGATCCCGGTGATCTTGAAGCGAAACTCCGAAGCGTGGGGACGCTTGCGACGGAGCGTGGGCCAAAGACACGAGAAGAGGTTTCAAGGGAGAGGGTTTCGAGGTGCTAGTCCAAGACACTGGTTTGAAGACAGAGGTTTGATTTTAATAATCGGTAGGTTTGGCGGTGTACAGTAGGTTGGAGGTCACCCCGCGACAAGGGAGCCTCTGAGAGGTTCGGGAGAGAGAGAGATAGGCTAGGGGACTCGCGACAAAGTCCCGGCTATCTCACTGGCTCGTCTCATAGTTAACGACTCATTTTTGAACCCACAACCCGGTCCTTATATACCCGAAATATGCCTACGTACCTCAGTGGAAGGGGCACAAGTCAGGGAGGATTCGTGGTTTTTGGGAAAAACCCTGCAGCTGTCCCTGACTTGGCTGACGTGGCGCGTAGACTATACCTGGGTATACGAGTGTGTGGGGCGGCTAGCCGCGCTGGCTAGTCCAGGAAAACGGTACCCTGGGCAAAGGGATACGTATTTATTTATGCTTGATCCGCGTCCGTGGATCGAGGGTATATCACCCTCGTCCAGATTTCGATTCTATATTGCACATTGAGCATACATTTAATCATAACGGTGGCTCAAAAGTTGAGTTTGCAGTTCTTGCGGCTCCTAATATATTCGTTGCAATTCCAGTCTATAATGCTACCGGCAACACTATCAAGCTTATACTCTTCAATGTCGATGTATAATGGTGTTATGTAGATGATTTTTTTCACTTCCACCGGGAACGTTTTCGCGAATACACTTAGAACCTTCACCACTTTTGACTGCTGTTATCACTCTCTGTTTGGTAGCAATCCGGTCTTCGTCATTGTCTGTATTAGACGGAAATATATCATCCTGTTTTATATCCGATAAATGAGAATCCCAGAGATTGAATATATATTGAAGTTAAGGCTAGTAACCCAGTAAACACAAGATGGTGTAGAACACGTTTATTCCACGTAAAATTGGTGGAAATATGGTGTTGGTGGAAAAATTACACGTTTATCCATCCACAAGTTTTCCATCCACGTTTTATACACGTGAATCTAACGTTGAGGAATCACGTGTATACAGTTATTTTTTCTAAACAATAATTTGACGTTGCATCCACGTGTAAACACGTTGATAATTCGTGTAAATTCAAGCGTTGAATCAACGCAAAAAATTAATCGTGTAATTCACGCGTCTAGTAATCGTGTAAGATACAGGTAACTACTCTGATATTTACCCGTCGAATATTCGTGTAAATCACGTGTAAACACGTTGATAATTCGTGTAAGTTCAAGCGTTGATTCAACGCAAAAATTACGTGTGTAATTCACGCGACTAGTAATCGTGTAAAACACAGGTAACTACTCTGATATTTACCCGTCGAATATTCGTGTAAATCACGTGTAAACACGTTGATAATTCGTGTAAGTTCAAGCGTTGATTCAACGCAAAAATTAATTGTGTAATTCACGCGACTAGTAATCGTGTAAAACACAGGTAACTGCTCTGATATTGACCCGTCGAATATTCGTGTAAATCACGTGTAAACACGTTGATAATTCGTGTAAGTTCAAGCGTTGAATCAACGCAGAAAATTAATTGTGTAATTCACGCGTCTAGTAATTGTGTAAAACACAGGTAACTACTCTGATATTTACCCGTCGAATATTCGTGTAAATCACGTGTAAACACGTTGATAATGCGTGTAAGTTCCAACGTTTATCGAACTCAACAGCGTCTGGCATCATCCACTTGTCTTGCGATCGTGTAAAACACACGTATTTCCTCCAATAATTAATAGTCGAATACTCGTGTAACTCACGTGTAAACGCGTGGATAATGCGTGTAAGTTCCAACGTTTATCGAACTCAACAGCGTCTCGCATCATCCACGTGTCTTGCGATCGTGTAAAACACGCGTATTTCCTCCGATAATTAATCGTCGAATACTCGTGTAACTCACGTGTAAACGCGTTGATAATGCGTGTAAGTTCCAACGTTTATTGAACTCAACAGCGTCTCGCATCATCCACTTGTCTTGCGATCGTGTAAGACACACGTATTTCCTCCGATAATTAATCGTCGAATACTCGTGTAACTCACGTGTAAACGCGTTGATAATGCGTGTAAGTTCCAACGTTTATGGAACTCAACAGCGTCTCGCATCATCCACTTGTCTTGCGATCGTGTAAGACACACGTATTTCCTCCGATAATTAATCGTCGAATACTCGTGTAATTCACGTGTAAACGCGTTGATAATGCGTGTAAGTTCCAACGTTTATCGAACTCAACAGCGTCTCGCATCATCCACGTGTCTTCCGATCGTGTAAAACACACGTATTTCCTCCGATAATTAATCGTCGAATACTCGTGTAATTCACGTGTAAACGCGTTGATAATGCGTGTAAGTTCCAACGTTTATCGAACTCAACAGCGTCTGGCATCATCCACTTGTCTTGCGATCGTGTAAAACACACGTATTTCCTCCAATAATTAATAGTCGAATACTCGTGTAACTCACGTGTAAACGCGTGGATAATGCGTGTAAGTTCCAACGTTTATCGAACTCAACAGCGTCTCGCATCATCCACGTGTCTTGCGATCGTGTAAAACACGCGTATTTCCTCCGATAATTAATCGTCGAATACTCGTGTAACTCACGTGTAAACGCGTTGATAATGCGTGTAAGTTCCAACGTTTATTGAACTCAACAGCGTCTCGCATCATCCACTTGTCTTGCGATCGTGTAAGACACACGTATTTCCTCCGATAATTAATCGTCGAATACTCGTGTAACTCACGTGTAAACGCGTTGATAATGCGTGTAAGTTCCAACGTTTATGGAACTCAACAGCGTCTCGCATCATCCACTTGTCTTGCGATCGTGTAAGACACACGTATTTCCTCCGATAATTAATCGTCGAATACTCGTGTAATTCACGTGTAAACGCGTTGATAATGCGTGTAAGTTCCAACGTTTATCGAACTCAACAGCGTCTCGCATCATCCACGTGTCTTCCGATCGTGTAAAACACACGTATTTCCTCCGATAATTAATCGTCGAATACTCGTGTAATTTACGTGTAAACGCGTTGATAATGCGTGTAAGTTCCAACGTTTATCGAACTCAACAGCGTCTCGCATCATCCACGTGTCTTGCGATCGTGTAAAACACACGTATTTCCTCCGATAATTAATCGTCGAATACTCGTGTAATTCACGTGTAAACGCGTTGATAATGCGTGTAAGTTCCAACGTTTATCGAGCTCAACAGCGTCTCGCATCATCCACGTGTCTTGCGATCGTGTAAGAGACACGTATTTCCTCCGATAATTAATCGTCGAATACTCGTGTAATTCACGTGTAAACGCGTTGATAATGCGTGTAAGTTCCAACGTTTATTGAACTCAACAGCGTCTCGCATCATCCACTTGTCTTGCGATCGTGTAAGACACACGTATTTCCTCCGATAATTAATCGTCGAATACTCGTGTAATTCACGTGTAAACGCGTTGATAATGCGTGTAAGTTCCAACGTTTATTGAACTCAACAGCGTCTCGCATCATCCACTTGTCTTGCGATCGTGTAAGACACACGTATTTCCTCCGATAATTAATCGTCGAATACTCGTGTAATTCACGTGTAAACGCGTTGATAATGCGTGTAAGTTCCAACGTTTATCGAACTCAACAGCGTCTCGCATCATCCACGTGTCTTGCGATCGTGTAAAACACACGTATTTCCTCCGATAATTAATCGTCGAATACTCGTGCAACTCACGTGTAAGCGCGTTGATAATGCGTGTAAGTTCCAACGTTTATTGAACTCAACAGCGTCTCGCATCATCCACGTGTCTTGCGATCGTGTAAAACACACGTATTTC
>JAEUYN010000560.1:0-19220 GCA_018257835.1 Euura lappo
ATTCTCCTTCCTGATTCCGATTTTATTAATTCTCCGACAAAAAATTATTCGTCTCTTTTTTCGTTTCTCGGAATCCAGTTCACTTTTTTCACATTATCTGTTAAATTGAGGAATGAAATACTAAAAATATCAGGTATCAGAAAAAATACGTAACAAATTACATATCAAAACACATGATTTTTCATATAATTTATTGTATATTTCATTTGATATTCGATATTTTCATGATTTATTATGTGATTTTTTTATGTATTAGGTCGTATTAACATATTAAATGACATGATAAAATATGTATATGCCTATTACGGTCAAAACATTATGTGATTCATCATATGAACTTTTTCAGTAGGGGTGTCAGAGATTATTTTTTTTCGAAAAATTGACAACCGAAAAACTTTCGGCTCCGCAACTCTTCTAGTTTTTCGAATTTTCCGAAAATCCTTCGACCAAAAGTTACATCCCTCCAAAACCTACGTATCTACCAACTTTTATCTAAATAGCTGACTATGAGGGACAGGAGTGTCAAAGTTGACGTGGAATCGCCCGAAACAAATGTTTTCTCGATCGCGAAGACTATTGAGAGTCACATGATTTTGTCATAGGAAATGATCGAGGACATTCAGAGCTCAATTTTGCAGTACTATCGTATGAAGCGAAGAAAAAAAATCTTCAAGTAAAAAACGAAGCATTTTTCGAACAAGTGGCGAAGGACCTTTCAATCCCGTTTTTCATGAGCACTAACCCTGAAAGATATGCGCCACGAATTCTGACTCACCCTGTATTGCGAGCAGCACATCGGGACCGCAGGAGAAAAATGTCAAATTAGACACAGAATTTATGAATTAATGGATGAACGATGGCAGGGGTAAAACCCTCTTGTAATAGATGATCAACAATGAATAAAAAAGAAACGAAGAGAATGAATTCCTGAGAGAATAGAATCGTACCAATGTCTGCAAAGCACGATGGAAATGAAGGACTCCGAAAGTAGCCATCTCTTTAAATATCACTTGGGTCACTGGCCATCGAGGCACTATGATATGTGAACAGGTATCAAGTGCCGTCAATTTATTGTTCCATGCGACCCAGATGGTCTCATGTATAGTCTCCGGTCATCCCTTCCGTACCAATGGACATAATTACACGTTTTTCGTCTTAGTTCGTGGAGTTTTCCACGGTTCTTTAAAATTCGAAGAATTATTACAAGAATTCAGTTACTTAAATCCTTGTCGATCTTCGGTAAATAGTTTTAATTTTTTCAGAAAATTTTGTACAGTACGAATGATAATATGACTGATGTTTTCCATTAGTTTCATCAACGTTGAAGCACTACTTCATTGGAATAATATTTTGTGGCTGACAATGAAATTCGCCAATTCGTGTATCAGATATCACTTTCATTATTATTGAGGATCTTACTAGAAATAGAAAGGTCGAATTTTTGTTTCCTCATTTCATATTTTTTCATGAGTATCGATTCCTGAATAATCAATCGAATGAGTCGAAAATAAAGCACCTAGAAAAAAGTATTCAATAAGACAAAAAATCAACATATTTTTCTACAAAAATTGACAAAACGATATGAGTCCGAGTTCAGTTGAGGAATTGGCGAATTCCATCGCCGAGCAAGAAATGGTTTTTCTCATGAGTAACAGTGCTTTAAGCCTAGCTCACCACACCGGGTTCCCTGAGAACCCAGAAAAAGTCTAAAATCGATATTTTTCTGCTGTTCTTGAATTTTATTTTCTTTCTAAACCCGTATACCGCCAAGTCTTTTTATTCTGTATTTTTTTTTTGTATGTTGTACGGCTGTTCCGTGTCCAATTCTCAATCGACGGAAAAAAAGTAAATATGTCAATTTTAACTCTACTTACGGTGCAAAATCTGAATGGGGTCCCCAAGCCCGGTGAGGAAACGACGTGGCCAAAAAATAAGTGTGGTAAGGGTTACTAACAATGAAATTCGCAGGACATATGTAACCGACGTGCTGTGTAAAATTTTCATGCGAGAATCAAAAATAATTCTGAAAAAAATTGATTTTCTCCATTTTCGAAAAAATGTATGCTGTCTCGCAAATTCATCGAAATTCTGAAATCTCTTCTCGGATTTCCGGAAAACCTGACGAACCCTATACAAAGTCGTTATTTCCGTTATTTATTTGGTTCTTGGGTGTTCTGAAATTTGCAAATATGACCTCAGATTCTCGATCAGTGGTTAAAAAAACCTTCGGGTACCAATTTCCGTAAGATTTCGAACGTTTTCACTGTTTTTTCCTGGCAAATTGGAAACACCATAATTCTGAATTTCGTAAATCTGACTTCAGATTCGTGATCAGCGGTCCGAAATACTATGTGGTACCAAATTTCATTGAAATCCGTCGATCCGTTCTCACAATATCGTCGTTTTTGTTGTGTTTTTTTAGAATTTTGTTATTAAAATAGTTCGAAAAGTACTGAACCCATCAAAGCCGGAATCTAATCAATTCCAAGTCAAGAAAAGCCTCAGTGATTGAGCCCAAGTTGATCAAAATCCGCGCACTCGGCCTCGAGATATCGCGCGGACAAGAATGTGGTCACGTACATGCATACACATACACGCACCCAGTCGTCGAAGGTGATTTTTTGGAGCTCAAAACGTGGAGATTCAGTGAAAACTCATCTCTTCATTTTCAGGGTGATAACAAAAACTTTCTTTTTCCTCTGAAAACAGAGAAACGGGAAGTGAAAAAGACTTACAAAACTAAAGACCCTTGTGAGTAAAAATAGAGGATGATGAGTCCGTGTAATAGTCCGATGACTTAATGACAAATAACCGAAGTACCAGCAATTTAGCTGAAATAATCAGAGTTAACTGAAATAACAAAGAATTAATACTCAAACAGTTAAAACAATGAGGATCAATTTGAAATCATTCGAATGATCTTGAATTTGGGCTGAAAATATCTGTTTCACTTACCTTCGTCTACGGAAAACAATGAATTCGTCGAATGAGCTTCTGTTTTTAAGAAGCACTATTTATTTTGACCTTGATTATTGATATACCTGTAATAAGATTAGTGTGGTTCCGAGAATTACCTTGTGGGTAGTTTATCCGAATTTGCTTGGTATAATGTTAAGATTTGGATTGTGCAATTGTATTCCAATAGGTCAAATATATTCATTTTTATTCCATACTCGTTTGATGCATGTGTTTTCGTCTCTCCTCCTCTTTCTTATCTTTAAATTATATATTCAATAATATTCATAGTAATCATACAGGTAAGAATATCAATGATAACTGCATATTGTGGTACTGAGGGTACCACAAGATTGGTGATATCTTTGGAATCTTGAAAGAAACTTGAACTAGTGTGAATTGTAAGTATTCTTAGGAAGAAGAGGGCTGGACAATTGTGAATGAGGATAAGGTTGAAAACCCCCAAAATAATCCGAAATGAAACAATTAAGTTCAATCGAATTGATTCGGAATTGAATGAATTAATTTGAATTCACCAAAAGTGAAGAAAAAAATCAATGGAATTGTCAGGGGAAAATCCATCAAATTGAATTCGAAAAAATGTGCTGAATTCCGAGGGGGAAATAACTCGATCCGGGCCTGACACGTCAATTTGGTCTATTTGAATTAATTCGCAATAATATTTTCAATCCATTTTATTCTAATAAATTCACTGAAATTCGCATTATTTCATTGTAATTCGAATCAGTTCACTATAACGACAGGTCCTAAGGAAACAGACGTCACTCAGCGGGCAGTCCAAAACGGACGTAACTCGTTGGGCCGGCTAGAAGGAACGTAACTCAGGAAATAACGAAAGAAATACCATAGAATTTTCTGAGTTACGTCTCTTCTATCCTGCACGACGAGTTACGTCCGTTCTAGCCGGCCCAGCAAGTTACGTCCGTTCTAGACTGCCCGCTGAGTTACGTCTGTTTCCTTCGGTCCCGTCGATAATTCGAATTGATTTTGTTTGATTGGGTTGGATTGCATCAATTCTTCAATTCTCAATAAAATCTTGATAATACACTCCATGCGAAATTGATGAGCGATATTTTCGATATTAATGCGAACCCGAATCCAGGTTGATTCCGTTTGAATCGGAATAAATTTCGATACCTTGACCTAATCTGAATCGATTGAATCAAATTTCGTAAGTTTTGTTCAATTTTTCTTCGATTCTTCTCAATTCGAATTAATCTGTTTAATGCGAATTAATTCATATTAATTCAGAATGATTTATTCAATTCGTGTCAATCCACTCAGAATAATGTTCGATAATTGCGCTCAGTCAAAATCAATTCAATCTCATTTCGACAAAGCCACTATTGAAAAAGACAAGCAACGATCAAGAATCGATATTCCGGTTTAATTCGACATTTTCAACGATAATTGGGTGTTTGTAATTTTTCAAATAATTTATTTCGATCACTTTAGTCCGCGGCTTGAACTAAGAAGCGACCCGACCTTCAACACTATTGAAACTTGATATTTTGGTTCAATTCGACATTTTTGACGATAATTAGGTGTTTGTAATTTTTCGAATAATTTATTTCGATTACTTTACTCCAGGGTTTGGAGTGAAATTCTGACTCTGTTTCAAAATAATCACAAGCCACTATCAAAAATCGGTATCCTCGTTCAATCCGACATTTTTGACGATAAGAAAGTGTTGCTAACTTTTCGAATAATTTATTTCGATTACTTTACTCCAGGGTTTGGAGTGAAATTCTGACTCTGTTTCAAAATAATCACAAGCCACTATTGAAAATCGGTATCCCCGTTCAATTCGACATTTTTGACGGTAATAAAGTGTTTGTAATTTTTTCAATAATTCATTTCGATTACTTTACTCTAGGGCTTGGAGTGAAATTCTAACTCTGTTTCAAAATAATCACAAGCCACTATCAAAAATCGGTATCCTCGTTCAATCCGACATTTTTGACGATAAGAAAGTGTTTGTAACTTTTCGAATAATTTATTTCGATTACTTTACTCCAGGGTTTGGAGTGAAATTCTGACTCTGTTTCAAAATAATCACAAGCCACTATCAAAAATCGGTATCCCCGTTCAATTCGACATTTTTGACGATAATTAGGTGTTTGTGATTTTTCAAATAATTTATTTCGATTACTTTACTCCAGGGTTTGGAGTGAAATTCTGACTCTGTTTCAAAATAATCACAAGCCACTATCAAAAATCGGTATCCTCGTTCAATCCGACATTTTTGACGATAAGAAAGTGTTTGTAATTTTTCAAATAATTCATTTCGATTACTTTACTCCAGGGTTTGGAGTGAAATTCTGACTCTGTTTCAAAATAATCACAAGCCACTATCAAAAATCGGTATCCTCGTTCAATTCGACATTTTTGACGATAAGAAAGTGTTTGTAATTTTTCAAATAATTTATTTCGATCACTTTAGTCCGCGGCTTGAACTAAGAAGCGACCCGACCTTCAACACTATTGAAACTTGATATTTTGGTTCAATTCGACATATTTAACGATAATTGGGTGTTTGTAATTTTTCAAATAATTTATTTCGATTACTTTACTCCAGGGTTTGGAGTGAAATTCTGACTCTGTTTCAAAATAATCACAAGCCACTATTAAAAATCGGTATCCCCGTTCAATTCGACATTTTTGACGGTAATAAAGTGTTTGTAATTTTTTCAATAATTCATTTCGATTACTTTACTCTAGGGCTTGGAGTGAAATTCTAACTCTGTTTCAAAATAATCACAAGCCACTATCAAAAATCGGTATCCCCGTTCAATTCGACATTTTTGACGATAATTAGGTGTTTGTAATTTTTCGAATAATTTATTTCGATTACTTTACTCCAGGGTTTGGAGTGAAATTCTGACTCTGTTTCAAAATAATCACAAGCCACTATCAAAAATCGGTATCCCCGTTCAATTCGACATTTTTGACGATATTAAAGTCTTTGTAATTTTTCCAATAATTTATTTCGATTACTTTACGCCAGGGCTTGGAGTGAAATTCTGACTCTGTTTCAAAATAATCACAAGCCACTATCAAAAATCGGTATCCTCGTTCAATTCGACATTTTTGACGATAAGAAAGTGTTTGTAATTTTTCAAATAATTTATTTCGATCACTTTAGTCCGCGGCTTGAACTAAGAAGCGACCCGACCTTCAACACTATTGAAACTTGATATTTTGGTTCAATTCGACATATTTAACGATAATTGGGTGTTTGTAATTTTTCAAATAATTTATTTCGATTACTTTACTCCAGGGTTTGGAGTGAAATTCTGACTCTGTTTCAAAATAATCACAAGCCACTATTAAAAATCGGTATCCCCGTTCAATTCGACATTTTTGACGGTAATAAAGTGTTTGTAATTTTTTCAATAATTCATTTCGATTACTTTACTCTAGGGCTTGGAGTGAAATTCTAACTCTGTTTCAAAATAATCACAAGCCACTATCAAAAATCGGTATCCCCGTTCAATTCGACATTTTTGACGATAATTAGGTGTTTGTAATTTTTCGAATAATTTATTTCGATTACTTTACTCCAGGGTTTGGAGTGAAATTCTGACTCTGTTTCAAAATAATCACAAGCCACTATCAAAAATCGGTATCCCCGTTCAATTCGACATTTTTGACGATAATTAGGTGTTTGTGATTTTTCAAATAATTTATTTCGATTACTTTACTCCAGGGTTTGGAGTGAAATTCTGACTCTGTTTCAAAATAATCACAAGCCACTATCAAAAATCGGTATCCCCGTTCAATTCGACATTTTTGACGATATTAAAGTCTTTGTAATTTTTCCAATAATTTATTTCGATTACTTTACGCCAGGGCTTGGAGTGAAATTCTGACTCTGTTTCAAAATAATCACAAGCCACTATCAAAAATCGGTATCCTCGTTCAATTCGACATTTTTGACGATAAGAAAGTGTTTGTAATTTTTCAAATAATTTATTTCGATCACTTTAGTCCGCGGCTTGAACTAAGAAGCGACCCGACCTTCAACACTATTGAAACTTGATATTTTGGTTCAATTCGACATATTTAACGATAATTGGGTGTTTGTAATTTTTCAAATAATTTATTTCGATTACTTTACTCCAGGGTTTGGAGTGAAATTCTGACTCTGTTTCAAAATAATCACAAGCCACTATCAAAAATCGGTATCCCCGTTCAATTCGACATTTTTGACGATAAGAAAGTGTTTGTAACTTTTCGAATAATTTATTTCGATTACTTTACTCCAGGGTTTGGAGTGAAATTCTGACTCTGTTTCAAAATAATCACAAGCCACTATCAAAAATCGGTATCCCCGTTCAATTCGACATTTTTGACGATAAGAAAGTGTTTGTAACTTTTCGAATAATTTATTTCGATTACTTTACTCCAGGGTTTGGAGTGAAATTCTGACTCTGTTTCAAAATAATCACAAGCCACTATCAAAAATCGGTATCCCCGTTCAATTCGACATTTTTGACGATAAGAAAGTGTTTGTAATTTTTCGAATAATTTATTTCGATTACTTTACTCCAGGGTTTGGAGTGAAATTCTGACTCTGTTTCAAAATAATCACAAGCCACTATCAAAAATCGGTATCCCCGTTCAATTCGACATTTTTGACGATAATTAGGTGTTTGTAATTTTTCGAATAATTTATTTTGATTACTTTAGTCCGCGGCTTGAAGTAAAATTCTGACTCAGTTTCAAAGTAAAGACGAGTCACGATCCAGAATCGATATTCCGGTTTAATTCGACATTTTCAACGATCATTAGGTGTTTGTAATTTTTCAAATAATTTATTTCGATCACTTCACTTGGCAGCTTGAACTGAAATTCTGACTCAATTTCAAAATGATTACAAGCCACCATCAAAAATCGATATTTCGGTTCAATTCGACATATTTAACGATCATTAGGTGTTTGTAATCTTTCAAATAATTTATTTCGATCACTTTACTCGGCAGCTTCAACTGAAATTCTGACTAAATCTCAAAATGATTACAAGCCGCCATCAAAAATCGATATTTTGGTTTAATTCGACATTTCCAACGATAATGAGGTGTTTGTAATTTTTCGAATAATTTATTTTGATTACTTGAGTCCGCGGCTTGAAGTGAAAGTCTGACTCAGTTTCAAAATTAAGACAAGCTGCATAAACCTGTATTAATATGCAGGTGTGAAATCCAGGTGAATTCCAAAATTGAAATTCTCACCTCAATTCTACGACGTTCTACGAACATCTCTGAAAGAAAAACGAAATTTCTACGAAATGTCGGAATTCCTGTAGCAAATCGTAGAAAATTGTAGTTTTTTGTAGAAATCATCTTTACTAGGGTTCGAACTTACAACGTTGAAATACGCTATTCTGCTACGTTACTGCTAGAATGGCTATGGCTAATTTCCCATAAGCGCTAAGTTCAAAATGTAAAGGTAAGGGGCTTCCATAAATTACGTGAGGTGATTTTGGCGATTATTCGACCCCCCTTCCTCCGTTGGTGAAATTTCGCGAGATTTGGCTCGCCCCCCTTCCCCCCCCCCCTAATCTCACGTGAGATTTTTCGAAATGCGTATTCCCAGTGTCAATACGTTAATCTGTGCTTGATTGCGTTGGATTTATTAATAAAAAACATAATTTATGTTTGGAGACTCTATCGACTCTATCATCTCAGGCCGGGGGAAATTTTACTCGAAGAAAAAATCATTATCCTCAAACCCGAGAGGACTCTTTTCAGTGAGAGATTCAATTTATTGATTCGACTTGTGTGATAAATTGCAGAAAATGAAAAAAAACATAATTTATTATAAAAAAAATTACGTGATATTTGCCGAGACTCTCCCCCACATGAGATTGGGTGAGAATCCACTTGACACTCCCCCCCCACCCAAGCACCTCACATAATTTAAGGACGCCCCCTAAGAAGTATCAATTCCGAAGGGTGATTGATTGAAATTAGCGGGTTCGACTCATTCCCGCTGCGATAAATAAAGTAAAAATTGCGGCTCCGATTGTGTGTTTACGTTTGATCGGCCAGATACTATCTTATTGTTTGACTACCGTCCGATCGTCGCTTTATCGCGTAGACTCGGCGAGATCGCGCTCGCCTCCCGCGCTGAGGCTGGCACCGCGCGGCAAGCACCATCGAGCCGCGACGGCCCTGAGCTGGTCGCCTATCTGCGCTAGGATTGGCCGACTTTGATCGGCTATAACTCGGTAACGGTGGCTCGAAAAAAAAATTAGCAAGAATAATTTTCGTCTTATTTTACGTCAAGGAATCTGCTGGTGACCTCTTGGTGGGAGCATTCCTAACCACCCTGTATATTGGTCGTAGTCGCTGATATAAGTCGCTAGTATAGACTTAGACGCTCACCGAAACCGTAGAGTTCAAAGTCCAACACAGCCAAATCGGTCAAATGTCACCGAATGTAAACACCAGAAATGGGAAACCACAGGATAATCACAATGTTCTACGTACCACAGATAGCACAGCGATTCGAGGAATTTTGTTTTAGAGGGTTTTATCAAGCACCAAGGCTCTTTAACAAGGTAATTGTAACACCACAGGTGTACTTTTTCACACGGAATGTCGTACGCGCAACACAGTGACGAATTTCTAAGAAAGATAGCTGTACGGCAGAAAAGAACACGGAGCCGATATAAAACCCGACCAACAGAGCGAGCGAGCGAGAGAGCTGAGAGAGAGTGTGTGTGTGTATAAAGTGGCTTTCAAGAGAGAGATTGATTGATTCATAGGTTCTATTTAGTTGAACGCTGCTACTGTATTCCCGCAACAGAATATACTTATATTTTCATAATATATTTATAATACAATCTTTTTCAATCTTTATTTATTCTTATTTATATATCCTACGTCGCACATTCATATCTTTTTTTCACATCACTTTACCTATACTTATCCTTAGCTTACCATCCTTAATTTTTACCCATGGCGTTATCACACCGAGGTCTCGGGGACTCCATTCAGATTTTTCAGTATACTATACGTCCACGATATATTAATATTGTTTTCATTGTGTAGGCATCGTTTTTACGAATCATTAAGTAAAAGTGTGTGATAAAACTCTCAATTTATTTTCCGTTTCATCTCTGTAAAAGTCCACTCATCTTCTTTATTCATTCCTTTGGGCCAATCATGGTAAGGATAGGATTAATATTGTGGAGAAGTTGTAGGTTTGAATTTTCGAAAATTTGTCTTATTGGTATCTGTTGATTTTACCGGTCGTCGGTAATTCACACTCTGGTCAGGGCTTTGGATATTCTCACATTCATCATAGTAATTTTGAACGAAATAGAGTCAGGTAGATAGATAGATAGATAGATATAGATAGATAGATAGATAGACAGATAGACAGACAGATATTTATTTTCATCTATGGCAATGTTGGATGAGCTTGTGGTGCATTTCTAAAGGGTATGTACTACAAGCAGGAAGAAAAAAGTACTAATGTCATAAAAGGCGATAGAATAATACAGGTAAAGTAAATAAAACAAGTAGAGTAAAGAAGGGGAGAGTGACAGAGAGAGGTAGATAGATAGGTAGATAGATGTAGTTATCATGTCTATAGCAATATTGGACAAAGACAAGATGGCCACAGAACATTAGAGAGAGGGGGGGGGGGTTATCTATGGTTTCCTTACATCAGAATTGTTTACATTGTGTGGACGTCGGTCGTACGAATTAATAAGTTAAAGTGATTGTACTGGTGACACGAAATAAGTATACAAAGAATACAAAATTGAATTATAACATTGATCTTGGAGGATATAAATTGTCTATATTGTGCGTGATTTGTGAATACATATCCGTCGTGTTTTTGGTAGACTCTATCGTTAGTTTATCTTTACATTTTCATATCCGTCGTATTTCGTGAGCAATACAGAAACACGATAGCTGTATCGTCATGAATCAACGAAGAATTTTCGAACTTTGCCCAGCTGATTACGCCGTTTTGCACAAAATCGGTGAAGAAGGTATGTTAAAAGATACACACATCTGTAAAATCATTGACATATTAGAAGACCACCCTCCCTATTGCATGCAAAGTACGCTACTGTTGCAAAGACCGGATTTGATTCAGAGTGTTTCGAGAGAAGATGTTTGTTTGCAAATATTATTTCACGGGCCAAGGGATTTGGGACATTGGATTTGTGTTTTCTATGACGCCGAAGTATTGCATGTCTACGATAGCGCGAACGCAAAAACGTTGCATGATGACTTTAAGATCTTTTTAAGTCGACTGTTGCCTTACCATGACATTCCCGTCGTATTTGAAAGTGTGCAGCAGCAAACAAATTGGTGGGATTGTGGAGTATTTGCGATTGCTTTCGCGGTATCTATCGTTCATGGCCAGAACCCTTGTAATGTGGTGTATGATACATTGAATATGCGATCGCATTTAATGAGTATTTTTAGGTCGAATCGTTTAACACCCTTTCCGAGTTTACGCGAAAATTCGTTGAGCATATCAAGTATTCCTTATAATAGAAGTACTATAGGTCATGCTGGGAAACGCAATCAGCAAGCAGCTACGTCCGTTGTTTTCAAGACATCGGAGAGCGGTCGCGAGGGAAGTCTTGAAGAATCACGACCCTGGATAGTGGTACAACGGAAAAAATCGAAGACCGGAGAAATTCACAAACCGTATCAGACAGAGAGAAACGAAATAGTTGGCAATGCACGGACAGTTGCGTTACGCGAAAAAGATGCCGATAGAAAACGACAATGTCGTGCAAATGAATCCCAGGAGCAACGTACGAATAGACTCAAGGTCGCCGCGGCATATAAAAAAGCAAAGCGAGAATCTATCAAAAAGTCGGACGGCACAGAAGCAGCCATGTTGTGTCAAGAAAACACCGATAGAATGAAAAGAAGTCGTGCTACAGAGTCCGAACATCAACGTACGAATAGATTCAAGGCCGCCGCGGCATATAAAAAAGAAAAGAGAGAATCTGTTAGAATTCAAGATTCGAATAGAAGGAAACATTCTGTAAAATAACATGTATTATCGTCCAGGGCAAAGAAACAAAAATCAGATATCCAGGCGATTTCGCGAGAAAGGGCGTTGATAACAAACTTAGATTTAACGGAGAATGAGGTTGAACTTAATGACTTGGGAAAAATGAATCATCTATGCCAAATCTGTAACGCAAAACATTTTATCTCTGAATTACCGGGCGATAAAAAGTATAGTATTTGTTGTCACAAAGGCAAAGTAAGCATTCCGGAATATACTACTTATCCAGAAGCAATCAAACAGCTAATCAACGGTACTGATAAACGTAGTAGGAATTTTTTACGGAACGCAAGAAGCTATAATAATTCGCTGGCATTTGCAAGCTTTGGAGCGAAATTGGATTTCATCAAAGGAAGTCGAGGCCCATTTGTATTTCGCATATGTGGACAAACGTATCATAACACGTATGCATTACACCCGGATGCCGATGATGCACGTAAATACGGACAATTGTACATAATCGATAATGAAATTGCCACCAGAGTACGCATGCAGCATCCCGGCAATGATGGTTGTTTACCAGAGATTCTACGTGAATTGGATGACATCATACGAAAAATCAATCCGTACGCGGAAGCTTTCAAAATGATGTATGAGATGGAAGAGGAAGAGAGACAATCGTCGCATACAACCGGGGGATCTCCGCGCGAAATAAGGATGTGGCTGAAGAGAGACGATAAAGCGGATAAAAATCGTTTTAACCTCCCAACGTGCAACGAAGTGGCAATTGTGTTTGTCGCAGAAGACGGAGATCCTCCGGTACAGAGAGATGTATGTGTGTACTCTAAAGGGAGGTCCTATAAGTATTCCAAGTTTGAGTAAACACGTCGATCCTATGACATATCCTCTAATGTTTCCCTCTGGTGGAACAGGGTGGTCACCAAGGATGAAGCAATGCAACGGCAATCGTGAAATAACCGCGCTGCAATATTACAGCTACAAGTTGACTGATAGAGGGGGATTCAATCCATGTCTGAACATGGGAAGATTGTCTCAACAGTACATTGTTGATATGTGGACGAAAGTTGAAAGTAATCGTCTATATTACATAAGAAATCAACAAAGCAAATTACGAGCCGAATTGTATAAAGGAGTCATTGATTATCTGCATAACAAAGCCGGACAGGACAACGCAAGGATTGGAAAAATGGTGATATTGCCATCTTCGTTCAGCGGTAGTCCACGTGCCTTACAACAAAGTTTCATCGATGCAATGACGCTATTGCAAAAATACGGGAAACCCGATTTATTTATAACAATTACCTGCAATCCGAAGTGGAAAGAGATAGTAGAAAATTTGAGGCCCGGTCAAACTGCTACGGATCGACCAGATCTCGTAGCTAGGGTGTTCCAACTGAAAGTTAAGGAATTGAAAGTAGAATTAATCGACAAAGCGATATTTGGTAAGTGTGCCGCTTACGTCTATGTTATCGAATTTCAAAAAAGAGGGTTACCGCATGCTCATATGTTATTTCGGCTGGAAGAAGATAACAAAGTTAGGAATGCAGACGATGTTGACAGAATAGTATCTGCCGAGATACCAGACGAAATGCGACACCCGTTATTGCACGAAATAGTCAAACAATGTATGATTCACGGACCATGTGGTCACCAAAACGTGAATTCGCCTTGCATGGATAGTAAAACAAATCGATGTACCAAACGTTATCCCAAAGATTACATATCCGAAACCAATTATAAGTCAACGGGGTATCCATTATATCGTAGACGCGATTACGGCAATGTGATCTGTGATACGATTAGAGGAGGGGTACGTAGGGTTGCAGATAACAGAAGTGTCATGCCGTATAACGCATATTTATTATTGAAATTCAATTGTCATGTTAACGTAGAAATATGTACAACGGTCCAATGTATAAAGTATCTATTCAAGTACTGTTATAAAGGGCATGATTGCGCAGTCGTCGAAATGAAGGATGCGCAGGAAGAAAATAGCGTGAACTATGACGAGGTTGACGAATATATATCAACGCGCTATGTGTGTCCACCCGAGGCAATGCATCGGTTGTACCAATTTCCGATGAACGAGCAGTCGCACGCTATATATAGGCTAGCTGTTCATGTAGAAAATGAACATACGTTATACAGGGTGGTTAGGTTTAAACGCACTTCGCCGTACTGGCAGATTCGTCGTAAAAAAATAAGACGAAAGTGTCTCTTGAATTTTTTTTTTTTTTCGAACAGTTTTCGAGTAGGAGCCGTTAGAAAGTCGGCCAATCAGGGTGCCCCTTTAGATTCGTTCTGGGACAGGAGGCAGCCACGATTGCGCGCGAGAGCAGGCAGGCAATGCCTCTCTCACTCGGTTGCCGACAAATGACTATCCGACGATGCGACCCACGACGATCGATGAAATTGAATCGTGTGTAATTCTGGATAATCAACTCGAACACCATACTGAGTACCCCGCCATTTTTTTTTTTTTTTTTTTTTTTTTTTTTTAAATAACCACAATTCAAAACGTGATTCTCGAACTCGGAAAAACATCTTCATCCCTACCGGACATCCCCCGACTCACCCCGAGTAATCAACTCGGAGACGATTATTAGTGCCCCGCCATTTTTTTTTCTTTTAAGATGTTACGGCCCGTCCTCATTTTTCACAAATTCCAAAGGATGCGCAGTCGGCGCATTCCTGCACACGCTCGATTGCCTGATTTTAAGCAATATCAATACAAGGAAAGGATGAGCCAACCCAGCTGCATTCACGGGTAAAACTGCTGATGTTGTCCTTACGACACCAGTAGGTTTACGAAATTAGAGCAACCCGAAGTACATTTAAGGGGTACTGCGGGAGTTGCTCGTCAGTCACAATCTATCCTTTCGGTGAGTGCATCCTGGTCAAAGTGCCCAGGCCCCGGAGTCTACAGAGTCGTCGCACCTAGCCGTTGGGTCAGTCCGACGTGGTTGCCGAGTAAGTCCAAGGTAGCGAGGGGGACAGTTAAAAGGAACTCGTCCTACACCTTCAATGAGTAAAGGGCCTAGGATTGCCTGAGGGACGAGAACCGCTGCCAATTCTACCCAAGCCTTGGCGAGGACATCCACGGCGCACTGGACTCAAGACAGGTTAAATCGAAGCCGACCTCACTGTGACTCTGGGTACGCACTCGTGACTCACTCTCTTTCCTTTCATTGATTTATTAATATTATTTCATTATATTATTATAGTTTTGTTTTTTGATTATTTATATATTTGATTTTGATTGATATTGAAGATTAGTTTATTTCAATTATAATAGTGGTTGTTTATTGTTAGCCTTTCTTATCCTTTTTAATTGTCAATAAACTCAAGGTTTCGTTCACGGATTATCAATAAATCAGGTTACCTTACCACCTCACTCCTCCCATATCTCAGAATAGTAGGTGTCCTCAGGACTTTATTCGAGCTAAGCCCACGAGGGTGATCTTCAGCCGCTCGAAGATTACTCTCAATAATTAAAAACACAGCAACCGTAGCCTTCAGCTCGGTTGCACGTAACAAAGATGATCAAAATTCGAAACCTGATTCTAACTCGGAAGAACATTTTCATCCCCACCGGACAACATCCCCCGACGCACCTCAAATAACCAACGCGGAGACGATTATTAGTGATCCATTTTTTTTTTTACTTTTTTTTTTCTAAAAATAATCACAATTTAAAACCTGATTCTGGAACTCGGAAAAATATCTTCATCCCCATCGAAAAACATCCCTCGACTCACCTCAAATAACCAACTCGGAGACGATTATTAGTGCCCCATTTTTTTTTTCTTTCCAAAAATAATCACGATTCAAAACGTGATTCGACAACTTGGAAAACCATCTTCATCCCCACCGGACATCCCCCGACTCACCCCGAGTAACCAACTCGGAGAGGATTATTAGTGCCCCGCCATTTTTTTTTCTTTCAAGATTATCAAAATTCGAAACCTGATTCTAACTCGGAAGAACATTTTCATCCCCACCGGACAACATCCCCCGACGCACCTCAAATAACCAACGCGGAGACGATTATTAGTGATCCATTTTTTTTTTTTACTTTTTTTTTCTCAAAATAATCACAATTTAAAACCTGATTCTGGAACTCGGAAAAATATCTTCATCCCCATCGAAAAACATCCCTCGACTCACCTCAAATAACCAACTCGGAGACGATTATTAGTGCCCCATTTTTTTTTCTTTCCAAAAATAATCACGATTCAAAACGTGATTTGACAACTTGGAAAACCATCTTCATCCCCACCGGACATCCCCCGACTCACCCCGAGTAACCAACTCGGAGAGGATTATTAGTGCCCCGCCATTTTTTTTCTTTCAAGATTATCAAAATTCATAACCTGATTCTGGAACTCGGAAAAATATCTTCATCCCCACCGAAAAACATCCCCCGACTCACCTCAAATAACCAACTCGGAGACGATTATTAGTGCCCCATTTTTTTTCTTTTTTTCCGTTCTAAAAATAGTCACAATTCAAAACGTGATTCTGGAACTCGGAAAAATATCTTCATCCCCACCGAAAAACATCCCCCGACTCACCTCAAATAACCAACTCGGAGACGATTATTAGTGCCCTATTTTTTTTTTCCGTTCTAAAAATAGTCACAATTCAAAACGTGATTCTGGAACTCGGAAAAATATCTTCATCCCCACCGAAAAACATCCCCCGACTCACCTCAAATAACCAACTCGGAGACGATTATTAGTGCCCAATTTTTTTTTATTTTTTATTTTTTCTAAAAATAATCACAATTTAAAACCTGCTTCTGGAACTCGGAAAAATATCTTCATCCCCACCGAAAAACATCCCTCGACTCACCTCAAATAACCAACTCGGAGACGATTATTAGTGCCCAATTTATTTTTTCTTAAATTAAGTATTGTCATTCAACGAAGAACCGTTGTTTTGAATAAAATAAATGTAACAAATTGACACTCCTCTTCTCATACATGGGCTGGAACGACAGGATTTTTCCCGTGAATCGAGAAAAAAATGACACTCCACGAGACGAACTAGGTAGGTCTCTACGGAACCATGTTTTGTGGCCAAAGAATCCCAAGTTTATTTTTCCGTATGCACTTTTGCAGGATCCATTTGTGACCCTAGATTGTCTAGATGCGTGAAATGTCTCGTGCAAAATAGCAAATTTGACACTGACCGTGACTTTGGGGGTGAAGATTAATTTTATCAGAACAAATAGCTGGGAATTTCCACCGATCTCAAGCAGGAAAATTACTTGATGAAACAGTATAACATAACATCCATACCGTACAGAATTACTGCATGACCATAACGTCAAGTTTAATACGAACAACACTGGGCAAATATCGCATCGAACCTTGGCACAAGTAGGTCGGGTTTTGACATGTACTTGGTTTGTGTTTTCTGTTTCAATAATTATTCTGGGTTAGTCGATAAGTGGCCTTGGGCAGTGCTTCCGTCATGAAAGTTTCCGAATTTAGATGAATTATTGTTTTTTCGATTTTCATTAACTCTTTTCAATACCCAGAGTTATCAGGCAGGTTTTTTTTATCAAATCGACGACTCCATTGGCCTTATCGAATAAGCACATCATCGGGGAGGCCTTACTCTTTACACGTGGTTATTCGACGTTACAAGATGTTGATAAAAATGTGATGTAGGATGAAAATCCGAATGGGGGAAACATGCTTGATGTTCGAAGAGTGTTTGAAGTCGCCTTCACTTGGACGCTGTACACCCGCCGACCTCTTGACTCATTTGAAATACGAGTCAACGCTCATAAATCCCGATAAATCGATACTTCAATAGGTATTTGAATCACCAGACGATTTTTTAATTTTTAATATCCATTGTTGCATGTATTTTATTTATTTGACATAATCTTGCAAGTCTCTGGTAACATTTCCTTTTTACCAATAATTATTTGTCCTCTAGTTTTATTTCCGGGAAAAGGCAAACGTCATGTTTTGTACCTGAAGAAGAAGAAGAAGATTAACAAGAGTGCCCCGTTGATAATCACCGATGCTATGAAAGATGGGAGAAAATTCAAATATTAATAGTGGTGAAGTTCCAAACGTTCAAGTGGACGAAAGTTGCTGAGAGAATTTTTGAGCCTAGATACGGCCCTGGATATGTGCCTAGTGGGGCCCCGACTACACAACTCTGATATTACAGTTAATACACAAATTACTTTTTTTTTTAATTCATACTTCTCAATCAATTCTCGATTTCAAAAACCCAAGCCAAATCTTCATCCCTGCCGAACCATATCCACTGACTGACCCCAAATAACTAGCTCGGACACCATACTTAGTGCGCCAGCATTTTTTTTTTTTCGAAAATTCATTATAATTCAAAACACGATGATCCACGTATCGAAATCGCGTCTTAATCCTTCCTGGAACCCACGCTGACCGCTGTAGAATTGCACCCTGGATCGGGTGACTCCGGGGGTGGGTTCCGGGAGGAACAAAGAGCTGGTTCTGTTTTCTAGTTGTATTTTGACATTTAATGAGTTTTCGAAAAAAAAATTGGCGGTGCACCAATAATCGTCTCCAAGTTGGTTACTCGGGGTGAGTCGGGGGATGTCCGGTGGGGATGAAGATGGTTTTCCAAGTTGTCGAATCACGTTTTGAATCGTGATTATTTTTGGAAAGAAAAAAAAAATGGGGCACTAATAATCGTCTCCGAGTTGGTTATTTGAGGTGAGTCGAGGGATGTTTTTCGATGGGGATGAAGATATTTTTCCGAGTTCCAGAATCAGGTTTTAAATTGTGATTATTTTTAGAAAAAAAAAGTAAAAAAAAAATGGATCACTAATAATCGTCTCCGCGTTGGTTATTTGAGGTGCGTCGGGGGATGTTGTCCGGTGGGGATGAAAATGTTCTTCCGAGTTAGAATCAGGTTTCGAATTTTGATAATCTTGAAAGAAAAAAAAATGGCGGGGCACTAATAATCCTCTCCGAGTTGGTTACTCGGGGTGAGTCGGGGGATGTCCGGTGGGGATGAAGATGGTTTTCCAAGTTGTCAAATCACGTTTTGAATCGTGATTATTTTTGGAAAGAAAAAAAAATGGGGCACTAATAATCGTCTCCGAGTTGGTTATTTGAGGTGAGTCGAGGGATGTTTTTCGATGGGGATGAAGATATTTTTCCGAGTTCCAGAATCAGGTTTTAAATTGTGATTATTTTTAGAAAAAAAAAGTAAAAAAA